>JAOXJP010053566.1:0-15926 GCA_025762735.1 Platanus orientalis
ATTTGAATTTTTATCCTTTACTATAGAACAACATGATGAACTTCTCATTAGATAATTTATTTTGTATATTCCTGTCACACACATACAATAATTAGTAGGGTAATTTACTTACACATGCATGCCACATTTTCAAAATTAAATACACTAATGCACTCACCATAAATAGAAAATAGACTCTAGAGTTGAACTGGTTTAAGTAGGTAATCGCGTATGTGGGTGAACTAGGGTGCCTAACACCTTCCCTGGTCCATAACCGAACCACTTACACTGAAGCCTCTACGTAGACCCACCAAAATGGAGTCAAGCATTTCAAAATAAAATTTTAAAATAAAAATGAATTTATTTTTAAAAATAAATTTATAGTCACATCTTAAAAAGGATTGGTGGTGACTCCAAACCATTGTGGGTTAGGCTCATGATGAGTGGATCAATTTTCTAAGAGGCCCACCCATCATGCAAAAACTGAGGCCCATAGTATGTATTAACATTTTCATGACTTAAACCCTTAAAAGGTCGTCATTATTAATACATAGCACTCTCAACCTCAAGTTCATTGAATTCAATCTCTTGGTAATTCATTTCTTACCCGTAGTCATCATCCTGCTTCTTGTTAATCATTTGACCTAGAAGAAGGTCATTAAGTCATATCCTCTTGGCTCAATCATGGTCGTGAACTGTTGGACCCGGTAGAGGGTCATTAAATAAATATTCTGCCTTAGAGAAGGTCGTCAATCCATATCCTTTAGGCTCAACCATGAGTCATGAATTATCTATCCTGGAAGAGGGTCATTAAATAAATCTCTTGGCATTAAAGAAGTCATCATGTAATCTTCTAATCACTAATAAGATTTTCACCTTAAATGATAAAGAACAACCAAATGTAAGCTCAATGAAAGGGAGGCAAGTGAAATTTAGCCAACAACTAACATCAATAACAACTCCTTGTTTTCATCTGACATTTTTTTGCACAAGTTATCTACATTCATGTCATCGCAATTAGTTATAATTGAATAAAAGACATATTAAACAATGCAACTATATGTTTGACAATTTTCATACAATGTGTAGTATTCTACTAACTTTGTTTGATTCTTAGGCTTTAGATTGTTTGCATGATCAATTTTCCACAATGTTTTCAAGTGGTTGTGCCCTATGTCAATGACTTACATGTCTCCTGATGCAGCGCATATCCTAACAACAATACGCCAAAAGCTAGAGAAAGTACCAATTGCTTGCATATAACTTATGGATAACCCATCCTTTCTAAAACAAAGAGAGTTTCTTTATTGGTTGACACCCATTTTGGAACTTGGATAATCTTGAGGCATTTGTAAAACACCAGAAGAGGTCACTCTCGAACGCATTTTAAAAAGCAAACATCTTTCAAAACCTTGATCTCCAAAGTCAAGGACAAACTTTAGCCTATTATATTTCCTTAACCAAAATTGTTCTATGTTGCAAAAACACCCATGAATAACCCATCTTTTCAAAATGAGAGTCTCTCTCTATTGTGTGATACTCATTTTCAAATAGGATACCTCCAAATTTATTTATAAAATACTGAGAAGGTTAACTCTCAACTTGAGAGGGCATTTCCAAAACAAATTCATTTCAAAGCCTTTACCCATAAGTCAAGGACTGTTCCAAATTTTGAAAACCACCCACCCAATATCCATGAATTACATGCAAGGAATATATGTCATCTCACCCAAATCAAAATTAGGGCACTTCCTTCTTTCCTATGTATGGCAAAGCCTTACGTACCAAAGAAGGGCATCTATCAGCACCCAAATTTTGACTCGGGTCATCTGATGAAGTGAAGAGCATCAAAGAAGTATTTAGGCATCAAGAGTTTAAGCACCTTGGTTTAGGGAGAGCAAATTGGACCTTAGGAAGTAAGGCATCTCTTATGAAGTTTTCCCTAGATATTTCGGTCACAAAAAATATCATCTATATCATACCATGTATAGTGAATCAGCCCGAATAGGAAAATATGTAAGTCTTCCCATGGTGAAGCATGAAAGATGAAGAGTTATCATTTTTACCCCTTTTAGTAGCATAAATAAAAAAATTACCATTTTACCCTTTTACCTTGAGGATTTACCCCTAGACCCTTAAATGACCCTTGAAGCTTCTCCAATCACCTGATTTGTTGAAGGTCAAGTCCTACATAATCCAATCTTCACCACCTTCAAGGAACTTATCTTAGAGAAAAACTTTTCAAAAACTAGTAACAACCAATTTCTCAACCTTTAGAAACCCATGGTCTGAAAATGATGCACAAAAAGCTCTCAAAGATTCATCTAGTGTTAGAATTCAGAAAAGTCAGTGGTTATCTTTCGGTCTTAGAGTTACCATTAATCATTCATTCCACCAAACTAGAACATTCGAGGTCTCTCACCCTTTGAAATCTAAAATCTTCCCTAAGGGGTTGAAAATTAGTTCTGGCCCCGATTGCTGTCTTTTGGTCCAAAATGTTCTCCTGACCTCCAAATCCTAATAAGTCAGTGCCCATCTCTACAGATTCATGAGGCCCTTTCAAAACCCCCTAATGGAAAGGAGCATTGGAAGAGTTAATTCACCCAGTTTCTCTCAATTACTTAAAAAATGAGCCATACATTCAGGCAAAATGCCCTGTACTTAACTAAACCCAAGGAATGCATCAGAACTTCAAAATTCAGTCTGTCAGTGACCACCCCTCAATAGTTCTTAGACCTTCAAAAAACCATCCCCCTCAACAACCTTAGAAACTTCTACAAGCTTATCCACAACTTTTTTCCAAGCTAGGGTAAGACTCAGTTTGTCTATATTTGGCACACAAAATGCCCTTGAGAATTCACTCTAGCTCGAAATCAGGCAAGGTCTGGCCCATTTTCTTAGTTTTCTACTTTTTCTTAGAAGATTGTTTCACAAACCAGAGCAACGGAAGATGTTTGCTAGCCTAATACTGTCATTTTCTAGTAAGCTACAAGAGCAATTTGTCACTCTGAACCTCCAAGCGACCTGACCCTACTTTGAAAAATCCTCTATAACTGCCCAGGAATCTGTTAGACAAGTTGTTAACTCTTGTAGATTCTAGACTTCCCAAGCTTCAATAAACCCAAACCGCACTTACCATGGTGAACTAAGGCTCTTGTAGTGAGCATTTCTATCAATGTCTCTCCAATTGCCCAAAGAGTGGTTTTGAGCCCAGTTTTTGGCCTAGAAATCAGAATTCAAAATGGTCAGAGCCTAGAGCTCACAAAATGTAGGGATCACCTTTCGTATCAAGATCCTAAAAATCAATTTAACCATTTTATCCCTCCAATATTTTATCAGAGCATTTTAAGGCCATTAACCCCTAATTTCACCCCCTACCCTTATTGTAATCTAGTTTTGACTGATCCACTATGATTGAAATATCTGAGACTGCAAAGATAGACATTGACTTCACAAGTTTTAGAGCTTGGGAGCTCAAAAAGTAAGGTAGCCAAGAAGAGGGTTTGCTTTCCATTAAATTAATGCATTAGGGCATTAATGAGCTCATCCTCATGATTTTAGCTCATTAATGCTCATTAATGCATTCACACCTAGCTACTAAAATTCCCCCACCCTTAGATTAGGATCTCCATGGTGCACCCCCATCATCCACCCTTGGATCAAACCCTTAAATTTCAAATACCTATAGAATGCACATGCAACCCTCCATTAATCACAATGCATCCCTACCCTTTGATTGGTTTCGATCAGTTAGCATTATCTCCATCTCCCATTGGTCCATGTCATCGATCCTTGTGAACTAAACCAAACCAATCCTCACCCTTTCTTAAACTAGCACAAACCCATCCCCTCCCTTGATTCTTGTCATCCAATCAAAAAAAGGCATTTGGATGACATGGCCATAAACCCCTCTCCCATTGGTCCATGTCACCAATCTTTGTGAACTAAACCAAACCAATCCTCACTTTTGCTTTAACTAGCACAAACTAATCCCCTCCCTTGATTCTCATCCACCAATCAAAATAGTTTGAATTGGTGACATAGCCTCAAACTTGTCTACCATTGGTTATGTCATCAATCATTGTGAACTAAACCAAATTGATCCTCACCCTTGCTTAAACAAGCACAAATCAATCCTCCCCTTTGCTTTAACCAACCAACGAAAATGCTTTGGATTGATGACATGGCTCCTAAGCTTGTTTCCTATTGGTCCATGTCACTAATCCTTGTGTAGTAAACCAAATCAACCCCAACCCTCGATCTTTGAACCACATGGACCAATCCCAACCCTTGAGTTAACCCCTTAGAGGCAATAAATACCCCTAATTTCATGCACATTAGGGCTGAAAAAATTTACAAGAGAGAAAGAGAGGGAAAGAAGATGAAGGGGAAAAGCTAAAGGTCCAAGCCCCAATCCCGAAGCCCACTTAAGGTAAGCTCTAAACCTTGGTTAGCTTATGTTTCATTAGTAAAATAGCATGTGTTTCATACTACTTTGATGCTCCAAATATTCCATATAGATTGCCTTGAATTCGGGTTACACAGTAAAGACAAAATCAGTCTCTGCTAACAGTAAACTCCAGAATTTTTTTCTGATTTTTGTATTAAGCCAAATTGGATAAAATTTTAATGATAGGCTTCTAGAATGGTATCATACCTATGATAAAATTTTGGTGAATTTTAGAGCAAGTTTGGGCCTCGGAATAGTCCCCTCAAACCAGCCTTAAAAACTAGTTTTGTGTTCCTTTTTTACCCACCTGCAGTACAAAATTTTATGTGATTTTTGTACTTCAAATTTTACTATGATTTTTTGACACAATACACTTAAGAGGATTCCCTACCATAAAACAATTCATACTTTTTCAACACTGGGAAGGGGCCCAAATAGCCAAGGCAAGGTTGCTGGATTTTGGCCAGGCCTAAAGCCTGAATTGTAGGGAATTAAAATTCAAGCTTGGAAGATTAGGCATTAAAATAAAAATAAGGCATTAGAGTAAATGTAGGATCATTAAATATGGTTGAAAGGGTATTTCTCACATCTTTTTAAATTGACTGACCACACTCAATTTGGAGTTCCATGGAGAGAGTTATTCCCTTTAGAGTGCGGATTGTCCGAAACCTAACACATGAATTTTAGGGAATTAAAATTTAGGCATAAAAGATTAGGTGTTGGCATCAAATAGGTGTTAGAGTAAATGTAAGCACATTATATATGGTTGGAAATGTATTTCTCTCAGCTTTCCAAGTTGACTAACCACACTCAATTTGGAGTTCTATGAAGAAAGATGCCCACCAGAGTGCAGACTATCCAAAGCCTAACGCCTGAATTTTAGGGAATTAAAATTCAGAAATTTGAAGATTAGGCATTGAAATAATAACGAAACATTAAAATAAACATATGTTCATTATATATGATTGAAAAGATCTTTCTCTCAGCTTTCTAAATTAATTGACCATGCCCAATTTGGAGTTTTGTGGAGAGAGATATGCCCTTTGGAGTGTATAATGTTTGAAACCTAACGCTTGAACTTTAGGGAATTAAAATTAAGGCATTAGAGAAATTCAAGCGTTGCAATTTGGGACCTACCCCAGTGAACCCTGACCTTTTCTAAACCTATACATAAGTAAATGACACCTTGGAATCCATCCATGTGCTTAGGCACCTCTCTGGGCCCTGTTTTCATCTCAATCCCGAAATTTTGTTTAGGCATTGAGAAGAATTTCAGGTGTTAGGATTATGTTAAAAACCATTTTCTTTTAAAATGTTTTGTTTGTTTTGGGCCTAGGATAGAGGCCATAGACCATAGAAGGGGCCTACCCCTATCTATAACTTTTCACCCTTATGGGACCCACACAAGGGGCTCAAAACCTCAGATCAAATGCTAGCTTCCAACAACTAACACCTGAATTTCATCTGAATTAAATTTTAGGCATTGAGAAATTAAGGCGTTAGTGTTAAATTCAAGTGTTAGGTCTATGTGAGATAACCAATATGCCCTTTTCTTTTGGGACAAATCTCTATATCTATAGAGGTCCCAACCTTTGAGATTGAACAACCTGACTTTAGGGGGAGTTGTTCATCCCTTGTAAGGGTCCCACAACATTGGGACCCATAGAGATAAGTCACAAACACAAGGCTAGTTATTGGTTTCCCCAATAAATAATGCTTGGATTTCATCCTGAATTAAATCCAGGCTTTGAAATTAAGAAGTCAGAGTAAAATTCAGCCATTAAGCCTTTGGAAGACAAATAAAACCAATCTTTATTCCCAACTTAATTTCATTCCTTAATCATATTATCTTCGGACCATTTTATTCTATAGACATAGTAAGATTGACTATATGCTTGTAAATCCCAAATGTATCTGATACCCAAAATTTACCTTGGAGATAATGCCTGTGTCATGGCTACTACGTCACTACGGTCAGGTCAAGTCACCTTACCTAATCACTACCTTTCAACCAATTCTGACCTTTTATGGTATACACCTTACCTTAGGGTCATGTCATAGTGGTTTGACACTCAAAGACCCTAAGATTTATCCATAGCCCAATTAGGTTCTTAAACCACAAGCATTGGTACAATATAGTCCCAACCCCCATTTCATTAACTTGTCCACATTTTGCAGCAACGCAGAGTACTCTATAAGTATACAAACAACCTAAAATAAACCCTGAATCATTCTCATAGTTAGACATACTTGACTATAGAGATTTGCACACACAACAAACCCCAAAACTACATGCAGTTTGATGCCAAAAAAACCCTAGGAACACCGAACCACATAAGATCGGGTATGTAGGCAGCTTAAGACTATGTCACGGTGCAATTGCAATGATCCAACCGTGGGGGTGGTTATCAACACCCATATTTTGACTCAAGTTAGTTAATAGAATAAGGACAACATGACAACATTTAGGCATCAAGACTCTAAGCACCTTTGGTTTATGAAGAGAAAACTTTAGACTCTAGGAGGTTAGGCATTCCTAGAGAATTCTTTTTGGATATTTCAATAGGGAACGAATTAGTTAAAGCACCTTATTACAATCCAAATATACCATTTTAGGTTAAACCTTAATCCTTCACCAAAGCATCAACAGGACTTTGAGGGTCTACATTTAAGAGCTCCAGTCATGTTATCTGCAATTTTTTTATCCTCCATAAGCCTTCTCTCGATGAAGCATCATAAGCAAAAAAATTACCATTTTACCATTTTTCCTTAAAAAACCAAGAACTCACTATCTACCACTTAGATCACAAAATTTCTCTCATCTATATAAGCCTTATTGCCATGAAGCATCATAGGCAAAGAATCCTCATTTTCACTTTTTTTCAACCCATGGGTAAAAATTACCATTTTACCCTTTTCACTTTCAAGAATTTACCCTTGGACCCTTAAAGGATCCCCAAAGCTTCTCCCATTACCTGAATGGTGTAATTTCAATACTATGCATCCCTACTCCCAATTCTGAGAAACTCATCATAGAATCGGTATTCCTTAAGAACGATAATCAACTTATGATAACCCTGACCAAGAAATGACCCTTGAAAAAGCTCTCAAAGATTCATCCGATCTCCGAATCTAGAAAGGTCGATTGTCGTATCTCGATCCCGACCTTAGCTTCAAATCTTCAGGTTTGAGAAAAGAAATTTGAAACCTCAAATCCTATGAAATTTCAAATCTTCCCCGAGTAATTCGAGGACCTTCAAAGTATCAAAGTTTTATTGGATTACAAAAACCCTTAAAGTTCTAATATTAATCCTAGAAGGGGGTGAATAAGATATTTTTTAAATTATTTTTAATCACTCCAAATTCAATTTCTTGTTTTAATTAATTAAGATGTTCCCAATGGTTGATTACAATTGAAATGTGCTCATGTAGATATATATAATGCATGTGACATTGTATCAACATGTGCAATGCTAGATAACAAGAATGGAAAATTAAAGGCAATCCACAATCATTTACAATATACACAAGATGTATAGTGGTTCAACACAACAATCTACATCTACTCTTAAAAGCTCACCATTAAGCTGAATAATTTTATTAAGATTGACGATATTACAATCAAGGATAAAATTAATCAAAAACCTAATCTACTTACCAAGCAAGCTACACCCGGTGTCTCCAGCAAGTGTGGTCTATAGTCTACTCTTCTGGTGTCTCTACCAAAAGAGCCAAGGGTACACACTACCGGTGTCTCCAGCGGTAGTGCCAATTCTCCCGATTTCTCTGGTGGGAGAGGTCTCAATAACTTTATTAAAAAGTCAAGGAAAGGGTTTACTTCTTTGTAGGTTGATGTTGCCTTTGCACACAAGTTGAGGTTGCTCTTCCTTGAGCAAGGTGTGACTATTGCTCCCCAATGCTTCTTGGTGGCTCTATAAGCTAGTAGGGCCAACTCCGGTGGGTTGCTCCTCCTTGAGTAAGGTGTGACACACAATTCCACACTATCTCTTCTTAGGTTTCCTTTTGGAAAACCCTTGTAGCCTACCTCCAAAAAATATGCCTTAGTAAGAGGTAGGCTACAAGGGTTCACAAAAGATTGGAAGAACCAAACCTCTCAAGATTTACACAATGTATAGAGTAAGCTTTTAAGTGTATGAGTATTTAGCAAGGACCATTAGATTGCTCACGGGGGTTCATCCTCTTTTATATTGGATGAGAATGATGCTAGTCCATTAGATTAGAACATCCCCAAATGGTTAAATGATCTTAGCTATTGATTGGTAATGGATTTTGAAGTTTAGACTATTATATAGTATTTTCACAACTTTGGATAGATCCAAGTACAAAAAAAACTTAGAACCTGTAACCCAAGAGTTACTAGATCAATCTCGGATCGATCCAAATACCTTGTATTGTCTTTTAAATCCTTAGAACTACTACAAAGGGCTTCGGATCGTCCCTCCATGGTCCAGGAAAGTCCTAAGAACTTTAGAACCTCTCTTTGGACCCTTAGACCACCTTAACTACATCACTTTACCTAATTTACCTTGTGAAAGCTTAGAGTGAGTTGTGGATCCTTCAGGATGACTCGTATGCTCCTGGTTTACTCTCTTAAGGTCTTCTTGGTGCTCGATGATGATCTTTATGAAGCTTGGACTCAAGAACCTCATAAACTCTAGCATGACTTTATTCATGTCCTAGTCTATGCAATGCATATATTTTACAGTTCATGGAATTTACAATACATTACATTTACAATCCTATATTCATAATCTAAATTTCTACTAAGGGTAGAACAAAGTAGTTTTCATCTGTACTTGGCACGTAGAATGCCCCAAGAAATTCTCTCAGACTTAGAATACAGTAAGGTCAGGCCCATTTTCTCAGTTTCACCCTTGCCCTCAAAAGATCATTTCAAAAACTTGAGTATCAAAGAATGTCTAGTGGCTCAATCCTACCAGCCTTTGAGCAGCTGGAAAAAGTCTAGCTCTCCAATTGACCCTGCTTAAAAAATCCTCTAGAAACTGCTCAGGAATCTAGAGGTTAATCTGTTAGTTCTTGTAGCTTTGAGACTCCTCAAGCTTTAGAACCCCCAAACATGGCCCATAGTAGAAATCTATAGAAAAAACATGAGCATCCCCAGTCAAGAAATCCCTAGGTGCCCAAAAGGGTATCTTTAACACATTTTCTAGCTCAGTTATCATAATTCATCATAGTCAAAGGCTATGGCTCACCTGGACTAGCGGCCATCTTTCACCTAATGATTTCCAAGATCGATTTTACCATTTTCCCCTTCCTAAATCCATTTGAGAGCTTTTCAGGTTAGAAAACTCTGATTTCACCCCTTGCCCTTATCATAATTTGGTTCTGACTGGTCCATTGCGATCAAAATATCTGCGATTCCAAAACTAGACACTGAGTTTGCCATGTTCCAAGCCCAAGAGCACATAGAATTAGAAGGCATAGTAAGGGTTTGAAAATATCAGAAACATTTAATGCACATTAATGAACTAAGACTTTTTAATTTTAGCTCATTAATGGCATTTAATGCATTCACACCTTAGGACCAAAATTGTCAACTCTTAGATTAGAATCTTTCTAAGTGCACCCTCACCCCTCACCTTTAGATTAGATCTTTAAATTTCAAACCCCTAGTGAGCCGTCTATGTCCCTCCAAAGAGCATCTTGATGCCATCCCTTGATAGTTGCAACCAACCACAACCTAACAAGGTGCATCAAAATTCACCCCCTTCCATGTCTTCAATCCATGCCAACAAGCACACCCTCATCCTCACCCTCTATCCAAAAGATTTGAACCCATCTTAGCCCCTCCCTTGTCCATGTTACTAAGCATAAATCCCTTTAATCCTAGCCACCCATCCTAAAACTAATCCTAGCCCTACACATCAATTTAGTTAACCTAATCCAAGCCTTCCATCTAGATATTACTCGAGTTAATCTCCACCCTCCACCACACCAAAATTGGGGTAGCCCCAATTTCGTACACACAGGTGTTGGAAACCAAAAACCCTAGAAAAAAAAGAGAAGAGGAAGAAAAAGAAAAAGAAAACTTAATTGTTCTAAACCTTAAGCCTCCTTTGACTTAAGGTAAGCCTAAACCCACCCTAATTTATCCTCCTTGCATTCATATGTTCAATTGTCATGTTGTTATGCTGTCCAATTCATGCTACTTAACTGTTTGAATTCGGGTTACATAGTGGAGGCTCAATAGCTTCTATTTGCTTTGTTTTTTAAATCATGTTAGTGTAGAATTTATTATGATTTTTGTACTACTCAGTTGAGGCTCAAATTTTAGTATGTTATTCTTAATACATTTGCATAGTTTCATATTTAATTTTTTTTATTTGTTGAGCTATGGAAGGCTTCAAGATGGCCCCCCAAACAGACTAAAAGATCAGGGTCTTGTGTGATGTAGTTTAGGTCATTTTTTGTCAATATTCGTATGATATATGTATCCATGATATTGAGGCAAATTTTGGATATTTTATTCCCCAGTCTATTTCTTACTATCATGCATAATTTTAGAATTTTCTCAAAACCCTAAGGGGTCCAAATTTGGGAAATCCAATTGTTGGACTTTCTTTTAGTAACTAACGCCTGAATTTTATGAAAATAAAATTTAGGTGTTGAACAAATAGGAGTTAAGGGAATTGTCAACACCCAAATTTTGACTCGGGTTATGTAATAGCATAAAGATAGCATAACAACATTTAGGCATCAAGACTTTAAGTACCCATGGCTTGGAAAGGACAAACCTGGACTCTAGGAGGTTAGGCATTCCCAAAGGGGACTTTCCAGATATTCCAATCACACATGAATCAATCAAAGCACTCTATTACAACCCAAAATGCACTATTTTAGGACAAACCCTAATTTCACTCAAAAGCACCAACGGGACTTTGAGGGTCCATATTTTAGAACCCCATTCATATCATCAGTAAGTTTTCCACCTCCTATAAGCCTTTCTCCAGCAAAGCATCATAAATGAAAAAATTACCATTTTACCCTTCTACCTTCAAAGGCCTAGAAGCCACTATTTGTCATCTAGATCACTAAATTTCTCTATCAACATAAGCCTTCTTGTCATGAAGCATCACAAGCAAAGAATTCACATTTTCACTTTTTTCGATCCACAGGCAAAAAATTACCATTTTGCCTTTTTTCACTTAAAGAATGACACTTGGACCCTCAAAGGACCCCTAGAGCCTCTCCCATGGTCCAATGGTGTAATTTCAGATCCTATGCATCCCTAAATCTCCTTGCTCTAAGGAACTCATCATAGATTAGACACTGCTCGAGGATGGAAATAGCCAATTTCTCAATCTATGATAACCCTGACCAATAAATGACTCTTGTAGAAGCTCTTAGAAATTCATCTGATCTCTGAATTAGAAAGGTCAATCGCCATAATTTGGCCTTAGCCTTAGCTTTAAATCTTTAGGTCTGAGAAGAGAATTTTGAAGTCTCAAACCTCTAAGAAATCTTAAATCTTCTCAGAAGGTCAAAAGGCTGTTTTCTTGCTTTTTGCTCTTATGAAGCTAGAATATTCTCCAAATCACCAAATCAAGAACAATTGGTGCCAATTTCGTCAGAATCGCCAGGCCTTCGAAAAGCTATCTAAGGAGCAAGAACTTTACAAAATCTATCAGCCAGGATTCCCTCAAATACTTTAAAAAGCATGACAAGTCAGGTCTAAAAATCAGGTACTCAACTGATTTCTAGGAGTGCATCTAAAATTGGAAATTCAGATAGTTAGTGGCCACATCACTATAAATTTAGAGCCTTAAAACTATTAGATCCATACTAATATGCAAAAAATCTATAGCCCAAGTTGTCATTTTTACCCAAACCCAAAAAAAGTGAGTTTTGTATGTATTCGACACATAGAATGCCCTTAAAAGGTCTCCTAGACCTAGAATATGGCAAGGTTAGAGCCATTTTCTCAGTTTTGCCCCTGCCTTCAATAAAGCATTTCAAAAACTTCTGGTTCAAGAAATGTATGGTCATTCTATTTCACCCAGCTTCAAGTAGCTACAAAAACCCAATTTGTTCAAGCGACTTTGTTTCGAAAAACCCTCGTTAGCTGCCCGAGGACCCAATGACCAGTTTATCAGCTCCTATAGCTCTAAGACTCCTCAAGCTTTAATCCCATGGATATGTCATATGGTGAAAATTTACCAAAAAACCAGTAGCATTCCCTATCCAATTTTGTTAAATCACTCAAAAAATGGTTTTTGACCTAATTGCCTGCTCGGGTACCATAATCTCGCATAGTCAAAAGCTGTGAATCACCTAAACTTGGGGTCATCTACCCCTAGGCCACCTTTGGATCAATTTTATCATTTTTTCCACTCAAATTAGATTTGAGAGCTTTTTAGGTCAAAAAACCCTGATTTCACCCCTTACCATTTTTGTAATTTTGTTCTAATTGGACTAGTGCAATTGGAGCATCTATGACCTCTAGAATTGAAACTAATTGGGCTAACTTTCAAGCTCGATAGCTCATGGGGAGTGACGACAAAGAGAGGGTTAAAAAAAATCAAAAGTAGATATTGTTCATGAGATGAATTAAAGCTAAATATTTTGCATTAAATGCACGCTCATCCTTAAACCATTTTTGGCAGCCTTTAGATTATAATCTTCCCATCCTCTCTCTCACTCACCACCCTTGGATCATTGAACTAAATTTTAAATCCCTATAAAACCCCTCACAGCCCCCCATTTATCATCCTAATTTATCCCATTGAACATTGCAACCAATGGGGTTTTGCTGAAAGGCATCCTCCATGTCTCTCATGCACTTCACCCATCCATCCTCAATAACACACTCCCCATCCAATCATCTACTCAACAAACACAACCTAGATCTACCCCTCCATTTAGCCAAGTCACCCATCCATGCCTCTTAACCTAATTCAATCTTAAACCTCCACCAAGATTTCATTCTATCCCTCCACCTAATTTGGGATATAGATCATCCACCCTCCATCTAGCAAACCTTATCATCCATCTCAACCCTCCATTTCATCAATTTGGGGTTATAAATAGCCCCAAATTCGTTCAAGAGTGGGTTGGCAACAAAAAACCCCAAATCCAAAGGAGAGAGGAAGAAGAAGGAGAAGAAAAATGTAAGGATTCATCAACCCCAAGTCATTTTTAGCCCAAGGTAAGTCTAAACCTGTGTTTAATTCAGTTTCTCTCTCATCATATATCAAATCAGTATGCTGTTATTTTAGCCAATTCATGCTAGAGCACTTCTCGAATTCGGGTTACACAGTAGAGGTTCAATAACCTCTACTTTTATTTTTAACCCATTTCCATTCTAATTTTATTATAATTTTTGTAAAGGGCTGTTTGAGTCCAAATTTTACTATGTTAGACTAGACATATACATGATATTCTATATTTAATTTCATGAATTTAGGAGCTATGGAAGGCCTCAAGATGGCCTCTCAAACAAACCCCAAAAATAGGGTCTTTTGAAACCTAGTTTTGATGAATATTTGCCGATTTTTGTTCGAATGTTGTATTCATGATATGAAGCCTAATTTTTTATATGTTCATATATGTACTTCCTACTAGCATGCATAATTTTAGAATTTTCCCATACCCCTAAGGGGTCCAAATGACCGAAATTAGGCTGTTGGATTTTGGTTCCAGGCCAAACGCCTGTTTTTTAAAGGAATTAAAAAATAGGTGTTGAAAAAATAGGCATATGAAAATATACTTATTACAAATATAGAATTATCATATATGGTTGCAAATATCTCTCTCAGCTTTCTAAATTGACTGACCACCCTCAAATTAAAATTTTGTGGAGAAAGATATGCCCTCCGGAGTACAGACTGTCCAAACCTAACGCAAGATTTTTAATCTGTTAAAAAATAGGTGTTAACAGCAAAAATATCTGTATGGAAAAGCAAGCATTAGACAAGTATAGACTTATCATATATGGTTAGAAAAATCTCTCTCTTAGCTTTCCAAATTGATTGACCATGCTCAAATTAAAATTTTGTGGAGAAAAATTGCTCTCTAGAGTACAAACTGTCCAAGCCCAATGCCTGATTTTTAATCTGTTAAAAAACAGGCATTGATAATAAAAATAGGAATCAGTTTAAAAAATAAGCATTAACCAAGTATAGGCTTATCATATATGGTTAGAAAGATCTCTCTCTCAGCTTTCCAAATTGACTGACCACGCTCAATTTAGAATTTTGTAAAGAGAGATATGCCTTCCAAAGTATGGACTGTCTGAACCCAATGCCTGATTTTTAATCAGTTAAAATTCAGGCATTGATAGGAAATATAGGCATTGGCGAAATTCAGGCATTGAGATTTGGGACCCATCCTAGTGAACTCTGACCTTCTCTGAAGCCTATACATAGGCAACAAACATCTTTAAATTTATTCATGTGCTTAGGCACCTCCATGGGCCTTGTTTTCAAGAATCATAATGAATTTCAGGTGTTAGACCTGTGAGAGTCAAATAAAACCTAGCTTCAAATCAATCCATTCCATAGACATAATCTAGGAATTCCTTCATTATAAATACCTATTTCAGTTTTTCCAATAATCATAGTAAGGTTTACTATATGCTTGTGATCTCCAAGTGTATTAGATACCTGAACTTTACTTGGGAGACAACATTTAAGCTGTGGCTGCTACATTAGTGCGACTAGGTCGAGTCAACCTACCCATTCACTACATTTCAACCCATTCTAATCTTTTATGTTCTTCACCTTTTCTTAGGGTCATGTTGTAGTGGTTCACGACCCAAAGACCCTAAGACTTGGCCATAGCCTAATTAGGTTCTCAAAACCATACATATTGGTACAACGTAGTCCTGATCCCCATTTAGCTAACTTGTCTACATTTTGCAGCAGCGCAGAGTACTTTGTAAGTATACAAATAATCTAAAATGAATCTATCCTAAATTACTTTTACAGTTAGATGTACTTGACTATTAAGATTGGCATACACAACAAACCCATAAAACTATATGCAGTTTGATCCTGATAAAACC
Source organism: Platanus orientalis (assembly GCA_025762735.1). Taxonomy (NCBI): domain Eukaryota; kingdom Viridiplantae; phylum Streptophyta; class Magnoliopsida; order Proteales; family Platanaceae; genus Platanus; species Platanus orientalis. Next base: position 15,474 of record JAOXJP010053566.1, read on the forward strand.
CTAGAAACATCTGAACCACAAGATCGAGTATGTAGGCAACTTGGGACTATGTCTCAGGTGCAACTATAATGATTACACCATGAGGGTGGTCCAAGACCAATAACTATACATATAACAAGCATGGACTTTAGCATAATTCAAAATATGTATGAATGAGAGAAGCCACCCTAAAAAGGTGGGTATTTGGGGTGCCTAACACTATCCCCAAATGTAACTAAACAATTTAACCTTTATCTCAAGAATGTAGACCAGTATTAGGAGTTAAACCCCTAGACTTTTGGGTCTAGACTTCTCTTCTTCTCTTGAAGATGAGAACCAATGTCTAACTCTATCAGTTAACCCCAAATTGATGGTGACTCCTAGAAAAGTCTAACCCTCCTGTAAAAGGGTTAGCGACCTTTCATGCACCAGCGTCACATGCCAAAGATTGGGCTTGAAAACCATGGGCAGGCG
>JAOXJP010053577.1:0-15926 GCA_025762735.1 Platanus orientalis
GAGATCAAGTAATTACCCATAATCATATTATATACATGTGATGATGAACTAAAATATTTTATTATAAATGTCAAACAGATAAAATAACATAAAAAGTATCTATGATGGCTTTGTAAGGACACCTTTTCTAACACCAACTACCTTTCAGATCAATGACACAAGCCCTCATTATATCTTCTAAAGTCTAGATAGTCGTCATAAATTATCCATTGGTCTAAGGGTAGAAAGCCATGCTAAAACATAGCTTGGTTCCTATGGCATTTTGCAACCCTCTCCAAAATCTATAAGCAAACCTTGGGTCTCTGTCGGATACAATGCTAACTAGAACACCATGCAAGCACACAACTCACCCACATAAAGATATGCCAACCTGTCCAAAGAATAGGTAACTCAGATTGGCAGGAAATGGGCAGCCTTTGTCAATCTATGTACGATCACCCAGATAGCATCGAATCCTTTACTTGTCTTAGGCAAACCCATGATGAAGTCCATGAAATGTGTTCCCCCACTTCCATTCCAAAATCAACAATGGTTGTAGAAGTCCATTTGGTTTTTGGTGTTCAGCTTTAACTTGTTAACATGTCAAGCACCTAGCCACAAACTCTGTAACCTCTCCCTTCATCCCACTCCACCAATAGTAGCCCTTCAAATCATGGTACAACTTTGTATTACCAGGGTGTACCATATAGGTAGAATGGTAAGCTTCCTCAAAAATTTCCCTTTTCAAGTTGGAATCATTTGGAACACATAAGTAGTCGCCAAATCTCAATGAACCATCTTCATGAAGCAAAAAGTCTTTCCGAGCACCTCTTCTCACTTCATCTATAATCTTCATAAGTTGAGGATCACCTCTTTAAGAATTTTTCACCTTGTCAAGGATAGTGAAAAACACTCTAAGGTGTGCAAGAAGTACAGTCAACTCATTCACTTGAAAGTCCACCTTCATCTCTTTTAGCTTCTCACAAAGAGATGTCCTCCCCACAGTCAAGCAAGCCAAAGAACTTGGTGATTTTCTACTCAACGCGTCAACCACAACATTCACCTTGTCGGGGTGGTAGTGAATGGTATAGTCATAGTCCTTTATCAATTCCATCCACCGCCTCTATCTAATATTTAACTCTTTCTACGAGAAAATATACTTCAGACTCTTGCGGTCCATGAAGATTTCACATGTCTTGCCATAGAGATAATGTCTCCAAATCTTCAAAACAAACACAATAGCGGCTAATTCAAAGTCATGTGTGGGGTAATTCAATTCATATGGCTTTATTTGTCTGGAGGTGTATGCAATCACCTTGTCTTACTGCATAAGCACACAACTTTACCCTTGCCTTGAAGCATAACAATACAGAACATAACCTTTGGATCCCAAAGGTAAAGTGAGAACCGATGCAAACACTAGTCGATCCTTTAACTCTTGAAAGCTCTTCTCACATGCTTTACTCCATTCAAACTTTGCATTCTTCTATGTCAATTTTGTCAAGGGCCCTAAAATGCTTGAAAGGCCCTCAACAAACCTTCTATAATAGCCATCTAAACCCAAGAAACTATGAATCTTGTGCACATTCATCGATCTCAACCAATTCACCACAGCCTCAATCTTCTTAGGATCAACAAAAATCACATCATTGGAGATCACATGGACAAGAAATATAACTTGGTCCAACTAGAATTCACATTTCCTAAACTTCACATAAAGCTTCCTTTCCCTTAAGATCTGCAGTGTAATCCACAAATGCTCCTCGTGCTCTTCTAATCTCTTAGAGTAAACAAGAATGTCATTGATGAGCATAATCACAAAGGTGTCCAAATGAGGTTTGAACACATGATTCATCAAGTTCATAAAAGCGGCAGGGGCATTTTTCAATCAAAAAGACAACCAAAAACTCGTAGTGTCCATATCTAATGTGGAAAACCGTCTTTGATATGTCTTCCTTCTTGATTCGGAGTTGATGGTAACCCAATCTAAGCTCGATATTTGAAAAGACCTTGGCACCTTGTAATTAATCAAACAAGTCATCATTCCTCAACAATGGGTATTTGTTCTTTACAGTCAACTAGTTCAACTGTCAATAATCGATGCACAGTCTCATCGAACCAACTTTCTTCTTCACAAAGCGTACTGGTGCACCCCAAGGTGACACACTTGGGAAAATGAAGCCCTTGTCAAGAAACTCTTGAAGCTGCATCTTCAATTCCTTTAATTCAGCCAGTGCCATACGATATGGGGTTATAGAAATAGGTGTGGTACCAAGGACTAGATCAATGGAAAACTCAATCTCCTAGTTTGGAGGCAAACTAAGGAGATCTTCTGGGAATACGTCAACGAAGTCCCTAATGAATAGAAAGTCATCAATCTTTTTTCCTCAGTCTAGCCATCAACCACGTTGGCTAAATAACCTTGGCACCCTTTTTGAAGTAACCTGTCAGCCTATAGCTAGGAGATCACACTCAGAAAGGAGTCATGTTTCACTACTTGAAAGGAGAACTCAAGCGAACCAAGTATATGAAATACCACTTCCTTAGAGTAGAATTGGATGGTGGCATGGTGTGCTACCAACCATTCCATTCCCAATATCACATCAAAATCTTCCATGTCGAGCAGAATTAAGTTTACAGACAACTCACTATCTTCAATCCTGAATACACACGACCTACAAACCAATTCTACTAACATGGTCTTCCTTAACAATGTGGAGACGGTTAAAAAATAAGTCCAATAACTCAGGTGAAGAATTTACATGTCTTATGTAGCGACAAGCAATAAAAGAATGAGTGGATCCTGGGTCAATCAAGATCCATGCATAAGTAAGGGTGTCCTGGGTGGCCTTCCACCAATGATCTGTCTCGCCCTTCAGAACAAAGGTGACAAGGGATACCCTCTTCTCTTAAGAGCACTCCATGATAGCAAAGATCTTTTCAATCTTTGCAATCAAGTTCTCGGCCTCCATAGGGTTAGAAATCCCCATAAACTTTGGTGGTCCCGTACAGAGAAACCGCTTGTAAATGTCACTACTCTCTCTAGATGGCCTCTCTTGGGGCTAATCCCTACGAGTCACCTGCTCTTTTACCACATCGACCAACTCCAAATAAGAGCAGCAAAAATATATAAACATCATGTCTAAAACATCTTATAACATCCAACATAAAAGGGCCTAAACCTACCTGTAAAGTATATACAAGTCTTTCCTATGCAAGGGCCCATCTCAATTAAATAAAGTACTAAATATGCCATATCTCTGAAAAATAAACTAAAACTGAAATGGAAAACTAAGATGCAGTGTCTAGTCTCATTGTCCAATCTCTAACCAACTTCCTTTTGTCCTGAGGCACAATCCAACCTGTACGCCTACACATCTACAGGTGGTGCCAATTTGGGTAAACTTGATGGGCTTAGCAAGAGGATATGCAGTTTATACAACACAAAAGAGAAGTAAAAGGATATGATAGTAGATAGGGGAATTCAAAGTAAAGAAAAAAAACTGAGTATATAAGGACATGCAACAACAATAATATACATGTATCTCCACTAGAATTAAGTATGCTCAGGCTCTGAGAAACTACGCAATAATCCAGGCCAAGATAGTCCCAAAACATGTATATGCTAAAGCTATATATCATATGTCATCACCTAATTACCAGATGCTATGTAGATAAATAAATATGTGTAAAGTAACAAGATATACTACATAGCACAAACCAAAATCCATGATAATCTAAATACCAACTGTCGTCAAGTATCAACAAACCAACCAAGGTTCCGATAAATCCAAATCAAAATCCAAACCAAGTAACCCAAATGGGGTTCCGATAAAACTAAACCGAGAATTGGGCCACTAGGGTCGTCTTCACCTACTAATGTGACCCGGTGATCAGGTACCTAAAATCACTAGACAAGTATATAGTTCATTCACCTAAGAGCATTATTCACTAGATAACTAGTGTCCCTTCACCAATTGGTAGTCATCACTGGGCAAGTGTATAGCCTCTTTGCCTAAAATCGGTCACCACTGGACAACTAATGTCCCTTCGCCATTCATTATAGGGGATGAGGTGGTGACTTTGCTAGCAGACTGGGATGTCTTAACCACAGCCAGTCAAAGAGTATTGTAAGTGCAAAATCTCCAAACACCAAAGACCTACATGTCTTATCAGTTTGAGATGGTTTGTACCAAAGAAGAGGCAGCAGAGCAGAAGAAGAAAGCCAATATCCTCCCCCCAAAATTTAGAATGATGGTCAAGATGAGGTTTAACTAGATAAAGGTCTAGGCAAGTATCTTCAAAGCAAGAAAGAACTAGTAAAAGCAGTCTGTAAACACTCTTGGTCTTGCCTCACTTTCAAACCAGAACTGAAACATTGGGGCAAGAAGCAGAAGAGGGTCAGTATGAAAGTCCCAAAGATAACTACCATAATTCTCGAATATCTAGATGATCCCAAATCTAAGGAAACCTAAGACCTCATTCCCCCATGAGCAACACCAAAAGTTAGTCCAAAACACTCATGTGAAACAACTCCCCTGTTTATCTCTCCCCCAGAGAATTTTGAGCTGTCAATCAACCCAGACCAGGTTAAGATACTTTGTCCACCTACACTATATTCGAGTGCATGTCAGCATATTCCTTCCTTCAACAATTTTTCATTTGTCCCTAAGATTGGCGAGAGCTCTACTCCTGCCACCTTAAAAAATAGGGAAGACAATACAATCTCTCTAAGTCTACTTTCCTTGCCCTTCGACATCAAGGAGGCACTTCAACAAATAATTTCCAATGAAGAGCTAGACTTAGATGAGATCAACCCCACACAAGTCAACCAGTAAGAAGATGGAGTCCTGACTGACACTAAAGAATAGCTCAAGGTCATGGAAGAAGACTCAAGCTTGGACCGGGTTGGTTGCTGAAGATCAACACTATGAAGCATAATCGTTACTCTTTCTACATTTAGTTTCAATTTTTTTCTTTTCAACTTGTAATAAGAACTACATGTGGCTTGATCCCTACTAACTCAAACGTCAAAGCATTCAACCAATGCAAATGTAAAGGGTACGTAGGCAACTTAAGACACAACTTCAAGTCCAGTCATCTTTCCAAAAATCCTTCTTCATTTTTGTTCATAACCTTTGTAAATAAGAACACACGTAGCTTAATCCTGACAGACCAAAGTTTTTAGCATAAGACCAATGCAAGAAAAAGTCAAGTATGTAGGCAATCTGAGAAGAAACTTCAGGCTCAGCTACTTTTCAAATATATATATATATGCATATGTAAATAAAAAAAACAAAATTTTCATCCATAAAGACCAAGAACTATGTACAGCTTGATCTTGACTGACCACTCTTTCTCACATCTAACCAATGCAAAAAAAATGCCAAGTATGTAGGCATCTCGAGAACAGTTCTAAGATCAGTTGCTTTCATTTTTAAGGTAACAATACTCCTTTTTCATTTATACTTTACTAAATTTTTTCTTCTCAAAAAACTACTCAAGAAGAGTACAATTGCAATGACAAGGAATTGATGCCACAAGAAGTCATTAACGCTTTTGAACGTCAAGAAAATAAGAATCTTCACATAGTGGACGACCTTCAAGAAATAAATCTTGGGTCCAAAACTTCTCCTGGGATGATAAAAATTACAATCCCCAGTACTTTAGAACTAAGACGAGCTCTTGTATGTTTACTCCAAGAATTCATTGACATTTTTGCATGGACCTATAAGGACATACCCAGTCTCGATCTGGACCTTGTTGTTCACAAACTCTCCACTAATCTAACCATGCACCGCACTAAGCGAAAACACAAACGTCTTCGACCTAAATGGTTACTTAAGCTCAAAGCAAAAATCCAAAAACAACTTAATGCAGGTTTCCCGCTTTCCATTTTATACCCCTTTTGGTTAGCAAACATTGTCCTTATCCCCAAAAAGGACGAAAAGGTCCGTATGTGTATTGATTATCGAGACCTAAACAAAGCTAGTCCTAAAGATGATTTTCCTTTACCTAACATTGATGTCTTGATTGATAGTTCAGCAGGTCATGAGATATTATCCTTCATGGATGGTTACTTTGGGTATAACCAAGTCAAAATGGCAGTTGAAGATAGAGAAAAGATAGCATTCACTGCTCCTTAGGGTATTTTTTGTTACATAGTCATGCCCTTTGGCCTTAAGAATGCCGGGGCAACATACTAAGGAACCATGATTTCCATCTTCCATGACATGATACACAGAAAAAATTGAGGTATATGTTGATGACATGATCGTCAAGTCCCGTTGACACCAGAATCATCTGGGACACCTATGGAAGTTGTTCATCAAGTTGAGACAGTTCAAGTTAAAGTTATACCCAAACAAATGTATCTTCAGAACTTCACAAGGGAAATTGTTAGGCTTCATCATCAATTAGAGAGGTATAGAAGTTAATCCTGTTATTGCTAAGGCCATCATTAAAATGCTAGCCCTACACATTGAAAATGAGTGCGCAGCTTTCTAGGTCATATTCAATATATCAGTAGATTCACTACACAGTTGACCCCCAATTATGAGCCTATGTTCAAGCTCCTAAGGAAGAATTCTCCTGTTGAATGGAACCATGATTGCTAGTCTACATTTGAAAAGATCAAGAATTATTTGTTGAGCCCGCCAGTCCTTGTCTCTCCAGAGCCAAACCGCCCATTGATTTTATATCTCATTGTACATAGCAACTCCATGGGTTGTGTTTTGGGACAGCACGACAAATCAGGGAAGAAGGAAAAAAATCATTTACTACTTGAGCAAGCGGTTCATCAATTATGAGACCAAATATACCCCTCTTAGGAAAAGTTGTCTTGCTCTGGTATACACAACAAAGAGACTACGACATTACTTCCTATCATACAAAGTTTTCCTGATTTCCCGAATATATCCCATCAAATATCTTTTCAAGAAACTAGCCACAACAGGAAGGACAACTCGATGGCTCATGATGTTATCAGAGTTTGACATATCCTTCATTCCACAAAAGGAAATTATGGGACAAGCCATTGTAGACTTTTTAGCTGATGGCCCAGTTGATGAACCACTATCTTCTAGTCTTGATTTTCAAGATGAGCAAATATTTTACATTAAGGTAGAACAAACCAAGTTAGCATAATGGAAGATGTGTTTTGACAGAGCAGTTAATTAGAGAGGAAATGGTGTTGGGTCAGTACTCATATCTCCTACAAACGCCCTCATTCCTATTACCATTTATTTATGTAATCCATGTACCAACAACATTACAGAATATGAAGCTTGCATTGTCAGCCTAAAAGCTGCTATTAATCTAGGCATCATAGAGCTTGCAGTCTTTAGCAACTCATCCCTAGTTATCTTCCAAGCCACCGGAGAATGGTTCATCAGAGACGATAATTTCTTAGATTATCATGATTGCCTTCAAGCTCTATCCAAAAATTTTGAGTACCTGAGCTTTAGTTTGGTGGCCTGGAACTGAAATCAATTTGTAGATGCAGTAGCCACACTTGCTTCTATGATTGATATGTCTCACGATTCCTTGATGAAACCCATTGAAATCAAGCAGAGATCAAAGCCGGCCTATTGTCTCTAAATTACAGTAGCATATCTAAATAAAGAGCCTTGGTTCTTTGATATCAAGAAGTACCTTGAAGATCATACATTCTCCTTTATGGCCTCCATAAATGATCAACGTATTTCCTAAAGATTGGCTACACACTTTGCCTTACATGGGGGTTTCTTATATAAGAAATCCCCACATCATGTCTTGCTAAGGAGTGTCGACGAGTCTGAAGCATCAACTATTATTGAAGATATCCATGGTAGAGAATGTGGTCCACACATGAATGGGCTCATGCTAGCTAAGAAGATCCTTCATTTAGGCTATTACAAGTCAACTATGAAAGTTGATTGTTGTAGTCATGTAAAAAGGTGCCACACTTGCCAATCTTATGCCAACATCATCAAAACACCATCTTTAGAGTTGCATAATTTAACTACACCTTAGCAATTTCCATGTGGGGTATCAATGTAGTGGGGCCCATGCCCTTAAAGGCAGCTAATGGACATCAGTACATCATAGTGGCTATTGACTACTTCACAAAATGGGTGGAGGCTACGTCTTTGTCCACAATCACAATGAAGAACACAGTAAGGTTCATAAACAAGGACATTATTTGTCGATACATTGTCCCTAGCAAGATTATCACAGACAAATAGACAATACTACAAATTTTATGGGAAAAGATCTCCAATTGCTCTCCCAAAAATTTAAGATTCAACACCATCGGTCATCCCCATACAGATCGCAGATGAATGGGGCGGTAGAAGTAGCCAATAAGAATCTCAAAAAAAAATTATCCAGAATATGACTTCAAATCATTCTAGTTGGCATGAAAACTACAATATGCATTATTGGCCTATCAGCCATCCATCGGCACTTCCACTGGTGCTACTCCATACTATCAAGTCTATGGAACACAAGTTGTCTTACCCATTGAAGCAGAGATTCCTAGTCTCAAAATCTTGACCGCAGCATAAGTTCTAGAGTCAGAATAGGCACAAACTCATCATGATTAGCTAAATCTCATTGATGAAAAGAAACTGTAGCAAATCAGTAATGGATAGAACTACCAAAGTCATATGGCAACTGCTTTCAATAAAAGGGTTAGGCCTAAAGATGTAGAAAAAGGTGACCTTGTCCTCAAAAAGGTCATCCCACATAAACAAGCACCTCGAGGACAGCCCCGACCAAATTATGGACCTTTCATTGTCAAGAAAAAGTTATCAGGTGGAGCTTTACTATTAAGAAACATGGACAGGGAGGATTTCCCCAGATTTACCAACTTAAATCAAGTGAATAGATATTTTGCCTAATTTATGTTACTTGACTTGCACCTAGAAAATCTTTGAATAAAAAGGCTTTTGACTAATTTACGCTGAGACATCTATTCTCATGTTAAGCTCCCCTCAAATTGTCATTCCTATTGGAAGGAAATAATGGTTCAAGCAACAAAAAAAGAGGAGAACAAAAAAATAAGAAAATAATCCTCAGCAATATTAGAAATTCTCTAAAAAAATTTATAAAGAACCATGATTTCCTTCCAACGTGGTATGACCTTTTCTTTGAAAAAAGGAAATCTCCCAGTCTCAGTCAAAGTACAAAGAAATTTTGTAGAGAACCATAATTTTTATCCAAAACATGTTATTCATGTACAGAACCATAATCTTCTTTTCAAAACACCATGAATTTTGTATAGAACTATGATCTTATTCATCCTGCAAGGAAACACCAAAATATCCTTTCAGAATTGTGACTTGCAAAATTATTCATATCCCTCAATATTTCAAGAAATTTTGAGCATAAGTCAAAATATAGAAATCAGGCATTTGATCAGATTTTGACAAAGTATGTTCAGATACCCCAGACCCACACCTGTTTATATAAACAGGGGCAAAAATAAAAGAGAGGCTTAGAGTAAAAACTAGGAATGGCACTCTAACCCAGGCTTGTGAGTACTCTTACTAACCGGAGCAAAAAAGGAAGCAATAATGTTCAAGCTTGGAGTGAAAACCAGAAATGGCACTCTAAATTACCCATCTTTCAAACATCCAAATATAGCAAGGGCAAAGGAAAATCTGTCGTATTTTTCCCATAATCAATTCCAATCTTCATTCATAAAAGAACCTTTCTTCATGACATAAGCAGACAATATTCAATTCATTTTTTGGATTAAGCATACAAGACTTTATCCTTGTCCGGAAGTCCTTAGGGACATGATCAAACCATTCATAGGGACTTCAGAATAAGGATCCCTTATAGACAAGCAACAAGCACAAACAACTCAGATGTCACAGTTCAGATCATCAATCAACCAATTTGGTCATGCTTTACCAACAAAGTATCAAGATATGTACCTTCTTCAAGACTGTTCAGGACAATCTGGTCCGAAAATTTATAAACTTTACAAACCAATTCAATCAAATGCCATTTTTTAAGGGCACACAAAAGAAAGCCAATTTTGAAGGTCGCTTTCAAAATAGTCGTTGAGGCCATTTTGAAGGCTATTTTCAAACAACTATCAGGACATTTTGAAGGCCGCTTTCAAAATACCATCAAGCCATTTTGAAGGTCACATTCAAAATAGTCATTGAGGCCATTTTGAAGGCTACTTTCAAACAACCATCAAGTCATTTTGAAGGTTGTGTTCAAAATAATTATTGAGGTCATTTGAAAGGCCGCTTTCAAATAACCATCAGGTCATTTTGAAGGCTCCATTCAAAATAGTCCTTGAAGCTATTTGGAATGCCAGTTTCAAACAACCATTAAACCATTTTGAAGGGCACACTCAAAATAGTCGTTGAGGCAATTTGGAAGGCTGCTTTCAAACAACCATCAGGCCATTTTGAAGGTTGCATTCAAAATAGTCATTGAGGCCATTTTAAAGGCTTCCTTCAAATAACCATCAAGCCATTTTGAAGGCCGCATTCAAAAATAGTCTTTGATGCCAATTTGAAGGCCACCTTTAAACAAACCATCATGCCACATTTATGGCCCCCTCAAAAATCAAAACAAAAAACAACAAACATGAGACCATTTTGAAGGCCACCTTCAGAATAAATGTTAAGGCCATGTTAAAGGCGACCATCAAAGTAGACTTTAAGGCCCTCTTGAAGGCCACTTTCAAAAAAAATATGGCCATCTTGAAGGCCACAAATCGTCATCATTGGGCCATCTTAAAGGCCACATTCAAAGTAAATGATGCCGACCCAGGCCACCACAACAAAAATCCCCAGGCCAGTCCAAGACACAACAAAAACGTCTTCTCAACACAAAAAAAAAAAGTATCAATCAAACCATTAGGCCGATCCAAGCCACAAAAGTCTTGGGCTGACAAACCTTCCATTGTCAAAGTCTGTTGATGATGCTCTTCGGGTGTGAGAAATATCACAATCACGCTATAGCCTATCTATTATCCATGATATAATCCCTTAAAGGTATTCATGACATAATATTTAGCACTGATCTTTCAGGATCACCATAGCTTTTGGACTTGCTTAAGAAACTTTTCTCCCAATTGAAGCCTTGTCCAACATTCAGGTTCGCTAACATCAAGTCTATGATGGTGTTACAAGAAAGGAAATCTCTTTGACATTCTGGTTGTTCGGGTGTAGTCAAGTGTCAGAACATCATCTCATAGTCTATCATTTGTCTATCAAATGATCCCTTAAAGGTAATCATGACATAATATTTAGTATCAATCTTTCGGGATCACCACATCCTTTGAAGTAGGCTTAAAAATTGTCTCCCAACAGGCCTTGATCATGCCGCTTAAGTTCAGTAACTTCACATCGGTTAGGATTTTAGAAGAACGCAAGTCGGCATTTGCTCTTCGGGTTTGAGCAATGTCATTTCATCCCATAGCCTATTTATTTCTTGCAAGATATAAACCCTCATATGGAATTTGCGTAAGAAATATATAGCACTAATATTTTGGAATCACCACGGCTTTCAAAGAAAGCCTTAAAAACTCCTGCCTTAACCCTACTCGGCCCTCTACTTACAGCTTGTCACATCGGAACATTGTAAGGAATGGTAGCAACCGCAATACTTGCCAATCAGACAAGCAAGTAACGCATTTCATTCCATAAGTCTATCTAATTTTCAAACCCGTAGTATAAGTTCTTGTGTTCACCTAAGACTAGAAAATCGCCCTCATAGCACCCAGTCGATCCAAACATCAACAACTTTCTGGAGAGAGCATAACAACAGCTCCTATAGAATCCCGTCAAAGGCCACATTGATACAATAGGGGGCATTCCAGTTTATCCTATTGCAGGTCGAACTAATTAATGACACCTCGATTTAGCCAATTATCTACCACATGACTTGCTAAGGTCGCCTCGTAGTATTACCTATCGTAACACAGGTGAGACACTATAGATTCAATCGCTAAGACTATAAATACTTTGAACCACAATTTCAACATCATATAAGGTTCAAACAACTATTGTCTAGCACAGTCAACTTTGACCCCCACAACTTCTCGAAGAGGTGACAACATCTCGTGATTGTGTTACAGATCAAATATGTCACCGCTTCAACAACCTGACCAATTAAGCATAGGCCACCCCCGTGATAAGGCCTATATTGAGATATAAGCGTGAGTCGCATTCTTGCCAAACATTGTGTGATATTCCTCCCGTGATAGTGACTGAGATGTCATTACGGGGCAAAGCATAACAACCAATCTTACAGGATCCCACCTTGTCTTCAAGGAGAGGGTCGATGTAAAATTTCCTCTAATTGGTCTCAAAAACTATAGTGTGGTTAATAGACAATGACACCATTACATATTCAATCCATAGTCTATATATTCCATTAATTTATGACGTAAACCCTTAAAGGTGATAAATAGTATATAGCATTGACCCTCAAAGGTCTCATGACTTTTAGAGAAAGTTACCCAAAATCTCACCTTGAGTCCTCCAGTTTGTAAAATTTGTCTAGAATAGGGGCAAAGGATACAAGAATGAAATGTTGCTTGCTTTGGATGACAACAACATTGCAAATCAATCCATAGCCTACATACTCTATCAATTTATGATATAAACCCTTAGAGGGATTCATAAATGGTATAAAACATTGACCCATAAACGTCCCACAACTTTTCTAGAGAGAGCTTCCCAAAATCTCTTCACGAGTCTCTTCATCCATAACTTTTGTCTAGAATGGGGGCAAAACATACAGTCTATTTCATAGTTTATGAGGGATATGGTGCTTGTAGCCTCTGTCTAGAATATGGATAAATGGTGCAATCAACTCCATAAACTATTAAAATATTGTTTGTTATAACTATTGTCAAAACCAAGGATGAAAGTTATAATTCATAGTAAAACTTATGAGAATTCCATGAAGAAATTTTTTTGTCCAAACACAGGGGCAAACGATACAATTATATCATAAGATTATGTATCACAATCGATACATAAGCAAAAAGCAACAAGGCTCTCATAAGATTATGTATTACAATGGATACATAAGCAAAAAGCAACAAGGCATGGCTTTTAGCCATAGAAATCTAACAAATCCGTCATACATATTTTAACAAATAAATCATTGGGAAAAGTCATTATGAAAAGAAAAGTTCAGTCAATAAAAGAAACAAAACATACAAAAAGAGACAGTAAAGCCAGAATAAAGACAGATGACAAAATTGTCATATTAGCTTGCATGAATTTTCAACTTTTGTATGATTGGGTTTCAACGAGGTTTTCCACAAGTTTCTTAGCAATTGCGCCTTATGCCGATGACTTACACATCTCCCGACATAGTGCATATGCTAATAGTAACACCACTAAAGGTAGAAGAAGTATCAGTAACTTACGCATAACCCATGGATATACCTCATTTTTCTAAAAAATAAAGAACCTTTCAATTAGCTAAGGCCTTATTTTGAATATTTCAAAAATGGAATTCATTTCAAGAGGCTTACAAAAAAACTGATTAAATAGGTTCTTTATCCAAGAAGGCATTTTGAAAAACAAAAAATGTTTGCACAAGAAACCCTCAATCCAAAGAGGTGAGACCAATTTCAACCATTTTATTTTATCAACCAAAACAGTTCTAGGTTTATAAAACAACCTACTTAATACCCATGAGTTATGCAAAAGTGAAAATACTACCTAAACCAAGTCAAAATTTAGGCACTTCTTTCCTTTGCCATGAGTATCAAAGAGGGGCATCTGTCAGCACCTAAATTTTGACTTGGGTCAGTTGATGGAATCAGATGGGTTCATTACAGCATGAAATATAACCAAAATCTGGACACCCCTAAGCTTTGATAGGCAGGCATTCTCAATGGATATTCTGATCACAAGTGTAATAATAAGGTTCAAACTCTACCCAAAGACCAATTAGGCCAAATCCTAAGAAAAGACATTCTGGACTTTCAAGGGTCCAAATTTTCATCCATCAGCTCCATTTTATCTTTAATTTGTCAACCTTCATAAGCCTTCTCACATTGAAGCATCAAAAGTCAATAAATTAACATTTTACCCTTATACCCTCAAAAATCCCAATTAAAGTTTATTGGACTCATTTTCTATAGAATCCGTCTATGGTAAAGCCATCTTGAATTTTCTAACTTTCATAAGCCTTCTCACACTGAAGTATCAAAAAGCTGACAAATTACCATTTTACCCTTACACCTTTAGAAATCCCAATTAAAGCCTATTAGACTCATTTTCTCCATAATCCTTTTATAATAAAGCCATCTTGAATTTGCCAACCTTCATAAGCCTTCTCACAGTGAAGCATCAAAAGGACGAAAAATTACCATTTTGCCCCTACACCCTCAAAAATCCAGTTATGGCCTATTGGACTCATTTTCTCCAGAACTCCTCAAAAGTCATTCCATGATGAAGCCATCTTGAATTTGCTAACTTTCATAAGCCTTCCCACATTAAAGCACCAAAGGGTTGGCAAATTACCATTTTACCCTTGCATCTCTAAAAATCTCAACTTCAGGTTATTTAACCCATTATTTTAAGATTCTCCGACCTTCATACACCTTCTCACATTGAAGAACAAAAGGCTAGAGAAATTACCATTTTACCCTTATACCCCCAAAATATACTTTCTTTAAAAAATTAGACCCTCGGTAAGCCCCCCTGAACCTGTCATAAATCAAAAACTCAGCTAGTTAGTGGCCCCATGCATGCAAGTCCAAGATCTCTCTAGAAAAGCCATGTCAAGATCCCCAAGAGACCCAATATCCCCTAATTACTCCTTTCTCTCCTAAATTACAGCAAAACTACTTTTATCAACTATGAACACTAAGTGAAACTCTGAGAACTCTCCAGGCTTCCAAATCCCTCGAGGTCAGGCTCATGTTCTCAAATTTTTTGACATCTTCAATAAACGCCCTGATAGATAAGTCCCTCCAAAAACTCAGAATAGCTCGACGGCCTAGTTTTTCACAAATTCAAGGTGTATTTTTTTGCCAAGTGACCTTCCTTCAGGAATCTCCCAAGAATCAGATTGTCTGCCTATTAGGGCCTGTAGACCCATAGTTCCAAAACCCATAAAACCATGATCCCCATTATTTCCACTTAAAATCCAGGAAAAACCTGTCTCAAGTCCATAAGAAATTTGGTCTTGGATAATTCACGATTTCAAACATAATTTTTAACTCAGATGTCGGATTCACAAACAGTCAAAGCCCATGTCTTAGAAACTCCGAAGTCCATCTTTTGTATCAAGATTTCAAAAATCAATTTTACAATTTTACCCCTCCCTCATAGGTACGAGTCATTTTAGGGCCATTCAGAGTAAATTTTGACCCGCCTACCCTACCGAAATCCAATTCTGCAGTTTCATTATAACTAGAATATATGGGAGATGCAAAAAGCTCATAAACATCAAAACATTCAAAGTTATAAAATCCAAAAAAGTAAACCCAAATAGTAAAGGAGAAAATCCAAAAAAGCAATCAGTACCCTTTTAAAAAAAAGTGTCATCTTACCCAAAATGCCCCTAAGATAATTTTTAATCTTATACCCCTCATTTTGAAAATTCCAAATGAGGGGTAGAGACCCTAAGGACCACTACTCTAACCCCTACACCCCTCCCCTCACTTCACCACCACCACTCATTACCATAGGGCCCACCACCCCATTCACCTCCTTACCACCACCACCCACTTAGCATGGACCCCACCACCCCTCACCACCTCACTCCTCCCCCCTTACTCACTCTCCACCTCCTCATGGCCTCCAACAAGCTGCCCCCTCCACCTCACTCCCTTCTAGACACTTCCATCACACCTTAGCCCCACTCCCCACCACTCATTCACCCTCTCCACCACACCCCATGTCACCCTCTCCACCTCACCTTATGTCACCTTCACCACCTCACCCCCTTGGTCCGCACCTATAACC
>JAOXJP010053598.1:0-15924 GCA_025762735.1 Platanus orientalis
TGTTTTTAATAGAATTAAAATTTAAATGTCCTAACCTTACATGTCACATATCAAGAGAGTCAATCAAATAAACAACAAAAGAAACAGACTTTATTTTTATTACATTCAACTTAAACATCTCAATTGTAGCATATTCTTTGCCTACAAAGGTACCGTTCTTCGACAAAATAAATTTGTCGGATTCAAAAACCATCCAAAAACCATGTTTGTTTAGTAAATATCTAGAAACGAGGTTTTTGCGAACTTCAGGCACATAAAACACATTTTTCATTGTCACAATTTTTTTCGAAGTAAATTTCAGCTCAACATCACATTTTTCTACTACTTTGACAGTCGCAGAATTACTCATAAAGAGTTCAATTCCGGCATCCACATAGTTTTTGAAGGTGGTTCTATCATTAGAGATATGTCGGGTGGCTCCGGTATCAATCTACCACACCTTCTTGTTTCCCACAATATTTATCTCAGTCACCATGGCCACTAGGTTTTTTTTTCCAGTCATGTTCACTTGATTTTTTGATCTTTTCCGATGTCTTGACATTCTCTTGTCAAATGCTCAAACTTTTTACATACATAACAAAAAATCTTTTTCTTATCTATTGGGTCATTCTTGAATTTTTGAAAATTCTTAGGTTTGAAAAACTTATTGTATTGTGGTTGATTGGATTGACTAATTGAAGTAGTTTTTATCGCATTTTTATTTTTCACTATACAGGCTTTGGATAGTAACTCCGTTAACTCCTCTTTTTTATCTCGGAGTGTAGAATTCTCTTCAATTCTGAGGTGTTGAATGAGTTGATTCATACTCATTTCTTCCCTTTCATGATTCAATTTTACGATAATCTTTTCAAGATAGTAGTAGTTTAGCTATTACCACTCCCACTTGGAAAATTTCATCTATTTTGATCTCTTGAGCGGCAATCTGACCTATGATGACTTGCAACTCATGAACTTGATCAAGAATTGGCTTGTCATCAGTCATCTTAAACTCGATATAATTATTTATAATGAACTTTTTATTACCTGCATATTCGGTCTTATATTTGTGTGCTAGAGCCTCACAGATTTCTTTTGATGTAGTAGTATTTGTGTAGACGTCGAAAAGAGAGTTTGAAAGTGCATTAAGGATGTGATGCGATACAAGTAAGCGTCTTCCTTCCACGTCGCAATTGCATTTGTTTCTTTATCTCCCGTCAGATAAGGTTTTGAGAGTACGCATGCGACCTTGAGAGTTGTCAACAAAAAATGTATTTTTTGTTGCCAAACTTTTAAAGGCTGAACCGTCAAACCGAGTCAAATACAATGGTTCTTGAACCGATGCAACGATTGACGCCATGAACAACACGATCTAGATACGAAATTAATGTCTTAAAATTATTGAAAAATTTAGGGGATCACCAGGATCATTTCTACTCGAAGACGCGGTCTAGACGCCGTTTTTTTAAAGACATTAATTGTCCCCTCTTGGTACAACAGAATTCCGACGATCAATCTCCAAAATACAATTGAGCCCACAAAATATGCTTATACCTTACTTGCACTAACTTAATACAAATAATACCACTTCACATGTGCTCAAATAAGAAGAAAAATAACTCAAAAACTTAGAGAATTTTTTTTAAGAAAATAACTCACAATGCTTTGTTTTATCAAAATATTTGCTTTTCACGTTTTTCCAACATTTGATATATATAACCATGTTACAGAGTCGTTGGATGGGTTATTACTCATTGGATGGGTTGTTACTCATCTAAACGTTATAACCCTTGTTTTAATTCTAAATCACCAAATCATTTAAATGCTTGAAACGTTAAAATAATAAAATATTATGTTATCAAATCTCTTAAAGCCAATTGAGATCGCCTCCAACCCTGTAGGCTGTGGTCTATAGCGACATGTGGCTTTCCACTCCCCCCTTTTATTTTGGGGATCGGTTTATGGACGCTTCCCTTAGCAAACGCTTATCACTGCTTCTTGTTAGGGGCTGACACATAAGCATTGAAAAGTGATTTTCACTTTTTTGGGGGGTGCATATTCACTTTTCGGCACTGATGTGCCCGCTGCCTGACAAGGAGCAGTGGTTTGCATTCGTTAAGGTGAGCATTTTTTATCCATTGGGTTCTTTCACTGCATTGATAGAAGTGTAACTTGTTATGAAGTTGCTTCTGACTAAACAACGAATTGAACTCGAATAACACAGAATCGCTCCTTGTTTGCCTGGGTTTTAGAAATCTGGCAACTCCTACCACTTAACCAGGTTTTTTCAAGACTAATGATTGTCGGTGTACCAGGGCCCGTGTTGGTGGTCATGTCCAAGTTGGGTCCAACATTTGATTATGCCTAAAGTTGGTTATCGGAATTCATAAACTGGTCTCAATTTATCTCATTTTGTTTGGCATTTTTCTTTATAATTCGAATCCAAACCAAACGCAGCCTTAAGAAGTACAAAAAGCCAAGCTTACAAAGTTTCCCCTTTATTTCGTAGAGAGACGGGAGTTAGTCTAGAAGTTTAGAAATAGGGAGGATAAAAATATTGTCCCCTCATTAATGTTAGAACAAATTTCCTAAAAACAACTGAGAATTAATACAATGGACACTTTTTTCTTTAATTGGATTCTTCTTTAATTGATTTCTTAAGTAGAGCTTTCTGTTTTCTTCTTTTTCCCTGTTTATAATAAGACTTTTTAATTAATTTTTTTTAATGAGCCTAAGCTGAATTTCATTTCCTTAGAAGAAAGGCATTTAGTTACAACAATCCATTTCAACAATGGTAGCTAATTCACCCAAAAATGATAAATATTCCCAACAGTGTATATGGTTTTTTGCCACGATAGCAACCTTATTGCTAGCCCGAGGAACATATGAGGTTCAAATATTATTAGAGGATACCAGTTAATGCCGATAATCTCGGATAACTTCTAACGCGCCAAGGATGATTATGATGTCTCGTTGAGGAATTTAACAATTGAAAGACAATTCCCTTCAATTATGAAATAAGAGGAGTAACACTCATGAAGAAACCCCTCTGACTGCGAAGAATAGCTGTAGCAGCACCTGAATTTCCTATAGTTTCATATACACTTAATTTTGAATGATCATATTGGGGGTGGAAACCACCGCCTAGGAATCATGTTAGGGATACCTGGATTGATGCTTTCTATCTTCTCTTTTCCTAAAATTTCCCCTAGGACAAACATTGGTAATCCATGTACCACCGTGGATTTGGTAATATAGAGCTCTAGCATACAAGGTGTTCATGTTCTTATTTGTGAAAATAGTTCAATTTGTGGGCCACACCTGGGAGTTTTTCCACAATAAATATTTTATGAGATGAGATGATCTTAAGAACTTGAATGATTAGAACTTCCTTGAACAGCCAAAACTGGAAGGGATCATTCATTAGATTAAGGTATATATATTTGTGTGTAGCTAGGATTATACAGTCAAACTGATTTTTTCGTCAACAAGACAGTATCCTATCATAGATATAGTATGGATTGATATCCTCTGGTCCATGTTTATGGTGGTCCACGGTGTTCCACAAATACAAAGGGGGTAGAGCCCATACATTTTTTGAAAAACCCTTGTGCAAAAAGTATATAAACCCCACCTCCTTTGGATCTATGGAACACTATAAGTGTGGACCAGAGGATACGGATCCATATGGTGGTACTAAATTTTTTTTTGTTACCCTTTTTAACATCTCCCAAGTGTTTTTTCATAAAATCCCCCTTTCTATTATAGCATCTGTTTTAGTTCTCTCTTAAGTCTGGAGCAACTGCTGTCACCACAAGAAAATGAGATTTCATAACACTCTCTCTCTCTCTCTCTCTCTCTCTCTCTCTCTCTATATATATAGATTGATTTCCAGTCATCGCCAGATATAAATGATAACATAAATTATTTCATTTTATAAAACACCTAAAATGACTTCATTTCTAATTAAAAGTTAACAAATCATTATGAATCTGAATGAGCTGGTTTTATATCAATGCCTTATGGCTTCAATTGCAATGGAATTTAAAATGAAATAATTTCCTTACAGGTGGCAACAAAACACAGCCTCATTTTTCTAACATTCAATTTACTCAAAAGCTAGTGACTAAAATTGGTTACATGATGTGGATCGAGGAGGGTGCTTAACACCTTATGACGTGGGCTACTGTAAAACCCTCTGATTGCAGAGAAAACATATACAAAAGAAGAGCAAAACTAAGGAAAGAACCAACGTTTTGCAGGAATCAGCTCAACCAGCCAAAATGTTTAAGAAGCATATGCAAATTTATATTTCTTCAAATATTGAATAATAATCTATTTTACAAAGAAAACCCTCTTTTACTCTCTAGCATATGTTCCATACATGATTCCAAAGATTAAAAACTTCTTATTTTCAGGCATTATAAATTATCCCTACTTCTAACTAAACACCCCAATGGATGTGACTTGCTACTTACTCTAGAGTCCTATAACAATAAAAGAAAAAAATAAATAAATTAGCAAATATTAAAGAGAGCATAGCTTCCCTCTATTCATCTTCTCCAAGAAGTCTAGTGCCATACATCTTTAGGGGTGGGCATGAGCCGGGTTCAGGTTGGCCCATCAAGTTGGAAAAAAGATTTTTGTAATAAGAATCAAACTCAAAATCTCACTTACCAAGCAAACACTTTAATCAACTAAGCTATATAAATTTACTTGTTTTTTGTAAGTATAGTAAATAATAAAATATTAAGTTGATGAGTACCTATTTCTTCATTTTTTAATGTTATTATAGTTTTAACCTTATGCACCTAGCCTTTGTGTGTAGGACACCGTAAGACATACAAATCCTAGACAACATTTATTTTCATATATATAAGGACCTTATGAAAATGTGCCATGGCATTCAACATCATGTACGTGGGCTCTTTATAAGGAGTTGCCTTTGTCAAGTCAGTAGAGATAAATTACCTGATCTCGGTTCTAATTATGAGGAGTAAGGAATTCATTTTTTTGTTAGACTTACAATCCTTTAAAAATATATATATATATTAGATGGGAGATTATTCAGTATAAACAGATCAAGAGATTCTTTTTGTTCTTCACTTAATGAATCTGCTATCATAAAAAAATTATAAAAAAAAACGTTATTTTTTTTAAGAAAATCACTATTAGACTCAAAAATGTGGAGAAGTACATAAGTTATGTTAGGGGTGTCAACAAGTAGAACTTTTCCTATTATAAGCTTAGGCTTGTCACAAGCCTGAGGTGAGGTGTTGGGCTCATTTTCTTTGACTTCTTTTTTGTTATCTTATTCTTGTATGATAAAATATATATATTTGACTCTTTCTAATAAGTATATATGTGTGTGTGTGTGTGTGTGTGTGTGTGTGTGTTAAGTTTGAGCCTCAGGGTGGGCTTTTTCGGTCCAAATTTTGGGTTAGACCGGGTTTGGTCTGACCCGGACCCATTCTCACCCCTATATGTCTTGCATTAGTCACCCTAGGTGGGTGAGAACTCATCATCAAATTCAAATCATGTTCATATTCAGAATAACAATAATATGGAAAAAGTTGCTTGACATTGACACATTAGAAGTTGACAAGTGACTATGCAGCATTGTCATTTATTTTCTCAATAACTTCACATGGTCCAATTTTTCTTGTTCTAATTTTATTGTAAGCATTAGTTGGGTAATGATCTTTAGTGAGTATAGCCCAAAAATAATCCCCCACATCAAATAATACTAACTTTTTGTGTTTTTCAACTGCAGTCTTGTACTTGAAATTACTAGTTACAATTTCTTTCATCACTTGCTCATGCAAAGTCTGGATATTTTTTACCAAGTTTTTAGTCTTGCCACTAATCCTCCCCACATTAAGAATAGGCATTAGATCTAAAACACTGTCAGGATTTTGCCCATAAACTATCTCAAATGGATTCAAAGCCACAGTTCTGTTATTGGACCTATTGAATGCAAATTCAGCTTGAGTTAAGGCTTGGTCCCATCATTTTACATTATTTCCAATCAAACTTCTTAACAAGTTTCTTTAACTCTATTTACTACCTTAGTTTGGCCATTTGCCTACGGGTGATAGACTTAACTAAAAAATTCAGCTTTATTGCCAATTTTTTTCATAAAGTACTCCAAAAATGAGTCACAAAACTTCTATCCTGATCATATGTAATAGAGTATGGAATTCCATGCAAGGGCACTATTGCTTTAAAATAAAGATTGTCTATGTTTGATTCATCCATGGTTTTCTTATATGGTATGAAGTGGGTCATTTTATAAAATTTATCAACAATAAGATAAATTGAGTCCATACCTTTTTGTGTGTGAGGCGAACACAAAATAAAATCCATATTAACAGTTGTCCAAGATATTGAAGGTACTAACAAAAGAGTATAGAGTCCTACATTAATAGCTCTCCCTTTAGAAACTTGACAAACATAACGTCTATTCACATATCTTTGAACATCTCACTTCAACTTACACCAATAGTATGCAACATCTAGAAGAGCCAATGTATTTTCTCTACCAAAGTGTCTTTCATTATGTAATTTAGTGACCTTTCTTTCAAGAAACAATCTGGAATGCATAATCATACACCCTTAAAATGAAACCCACCTTGGATTTAAAAAAAAATCATTTTTGTTACCTGCTTTCACTTGTTGAAAAGTCGACCCAAAACAACTATCATCTGCATATAAATACCTGTATCAAGTCCAATAAACTGAACTTTCATAAGAGGTAACAAACTAGCTCTCCTACTTAAAGCATTTGCAACTTTATTATGAATTCATACCTTATACTTCATAGTGAAAACAGATTCATGTTGATGGTTAACCCGCTAACCATGTCTTCTACTCAAATTATGTTGATTGTTAAGATATTTAGGTGTCTCATGATCTGAATATAAAATAAATTCCCATTGGACCTGGTAGTGTCTTTAATGTCTTAAAATCTAGACAATGGCAAAGAATCCAGTATCATAAGTAGAATACTTGAGCTTAGCCCCACTGAAACACCAAATTCTATTGTCTCAGGGAACTTGAAATTTGACATTCAAATTACCAAGCTTTAGGGCTAGTTTATTATTTTTATATATGGTGAGGATTATCGCTCCAAATCTTCATTGGAAGACTTGTTAATTACTGTTGCATATTTATAGCAGCAAACCTCTGATTGTCCTCTCATTATGCAAGTTGTAAATTAAGCAAAACATGCATCTAAATAAATGAAGAGAAAGAGGATAAAGGATTGACTTTTCATTAATCTTATAACTTTACCTAAGGCTAAAACATCAGCCATTACACTTCATTTTTTAAATTTAAACTATTACAACTAATTTTACCTAGCCATGGCTCTTAATCATTGAGCTTAAACTCCTCTACTGTCTTTTTTGAAAGCTTGTAGAGGTTTAATAGATGTACCACCTTCTTGGAGAGAGGAAAAGCTATGGATGTGATGCATGAACTTGAAAAATGGTTGTTGAAATCTTGAACGTGAGAAAATGATGAGAGTGTTGAAAGTTCTGAAAAGCTATGAAAAGTGTGAAAAGCACCCCAAAACATGAATAGATGGGTATTTATAGATGGGTTGGCGACTAGATTTTGACTTCTTATTGGACTCCAAGATACTACTCGTTTGTAGCCTTGTTTGATGCCTACAATTAAGGAATTTGTTGATTTGATGTCTCTTACCTCCTAGAAAATTTGTTGATGTTACCACTTGTGTACCCTTCATCCCAACTTGATGCAAAGTCTATCATTGAGATTAAACCCCTTGTTCTCAAAGACCTACCATGTTTCTCTTATCTGATCCCTTATTTATAGGATTTAATAAGGCATTAGAGACTTACTGCTGGCAAAATCCTTGTTAGAGTAGGAATATGTTTTTTTTCACAAACATGTATGAAATAGGAGACTTGTGCACAAGTTGAACATTTTTATTGGTTTTCTGGGTGTATTAGAAGTCTAAAACCCCTTTAGTCACAACTCCCAGCTATCAAAATAAGAAAATATAGTGAATTCGGGTTTTTGGATCCATCAGTCACTATTGACCTATTGGTTGTAATTAAGCCATGGTAACTGACCCGTCCATGACTTAACCACTTCAGTTGCAGGTCCTGCATTTTATTCGCGGGAAATGTAAATTTTGTAAATATCGTATATTTTTTCCGTGTCTACACCCACTGAGCTTCTCGCTAAAGAACGCCACTAGCTTTCCTTCTTGGCTTAACACTGCACTGATTCCAACTGTAGAAGCATTACAATTCACTTTAAACATCTTTTCTAAATCTAATAAGGCAAGTGTAGGAGCTTTTAAAAGCTTCTTTTTAATGAGGTTGAAACTATATTCTGCTTCGGTTGTCTAATTGAAGACGCCCTACTTCATACAATTAGTAATAGGAGATACAAGAGTGCTGAAATTTGTAATGAAGTGTCGATAAAAAGATGCTAATAAATGGAAACTATAGACATCATGAATATAAGTAGGTCTTGTCCAATCAAGAATAGCATTAACCTTACTTTGATTAGCCCTAACTCCATCAACAAATACCTCATACCCCAAAATATAACTTTGTCACTCAAGAATGAACACTTTTTCAGATTGATGAATAACTTCTCTTACCGAGGTGTAGTCAACACATTACAAAGATGTTGCAAATGAAAACTAACTAAAAGTGTTGTACACCAAGATATCATCGAAGTAGACAACAACACACTTGCCAATAAATGTCTTTAGCACATGATTCATGATTTGCATAAAGGTACTAGGTGAGTTAGACAAGCCAAAAGGCATTACCAACCATTCATATAACTCCTCACGAGTTTTGAAAATAGTTTTCCATTCATCCTTGGGTCTGATTTATAGTTGATGATATCCACTCCTTAGATTAATCGTTGGGAACACATTTGATCCAGACAACTTGTCTAACATGTCATCAATCCTCGGAATAAGAAATATGTATTTTATGTTGATTTTATTGATTTCCCTATTATTTATACATATCCTCCAACTACCATCTTTCTTAGGCAGTACTAAGACAAGTACAATACAAGAACTCATGTTTTCTCTAACATAGCCCTTGTTTAGTAAGTCAATGATCTGTCTACAAAGATCCTCATGCTCTTTAGGACTCATTATGTAGCGTTCTTTATTAGGTAGACTAGATCTTGGAACCAAATCAATATGATGTTAGATATCCGTCATTAGAAATAATCGAAGAAGTAAATCCATAGGCATAACATCATCAAACTCTTTAAGTGGGGGTTGAATTTCCATAAGGACAGATGCTAAAAGATTTTCATCCACATCATTATCTTTGATAGAATCAACCACAACACTTGATTCACATCGAGTCACCAAAGCAAAACACAATTCACATTCTTTCATTTCTTCTTCAATTTTTTTTTATAGAAATAAAATTGATACCCTCCCCTTGCTTAGGCTTAAGTGCAACTTTTTTCTTGAAAAGGACTAAAATAATTTTTTTATTATCCTTCCAAAAAGTGTAAGTGCTTTTAAATCCATCATGCACCACTTTTCTATCATATTGTCAAGGCCTCTCAAGAATATCACACATAATTTTATCTAAATAACAATTGCCTATAGAAATGGAAACCAAGCATCGTTTATAAACTACTACCTCATTGCCCTTTTTAAACCAACCAAGCTTGTATGTTAGGGAATGATTCTCCATTTTGAGTAGTAGCTTATTTATGATCTCTTTTGAAATGACAATTCACAGCTGCCACTATCAATAATGACCTTGCAAACCTTGCCTCCAATAATGCATGATGCATGAAAAATATTTTTCATCAACCAATGCTCTTGTACTTCTTTCTTTAGTGCAAGAACATTCTTTTTTTATAACAAGTGAAACACTCACATCAGCTTTTAAATTTGCCTCTTCATCTTCATATTTTATTATGGGTTCATTTTCTTCATTTTTACTCTCATCATTATCTTTCTCAATTAAGAGTTATTTACTTTCTTTGCTGTAATTTTTTTTGTACTCAATAGAACGATGGTCTAATTCTCCACATTTGTAACAATGGATTGCTACCCAATTATTTTACATATGTTCTTGATTCATAGTAGGGTTAGCATGATTAGGGATAGCATCACGTCACTATGTTGGACTCCTAACGGTATCGTATGACCAAGATTAAAGTTGTTTGAAGTCTGAGCAGTATGAGGTATAGCCTGACTAACCCTAGCAGAATTTCGATTTTTTGTTTTGTTTTTTTAACTATCAATGCCCTCTAGAATGCCTAAAAAAAAGTCAATTATATGTAGATTAAGCACATCTTGTATGGGTTGCCTTAATCCATCAATATACCGTGCAACTTTTTGATCTTCATTTTCCCAAAAATCAACTCTAGAAATTAATTGAAAAAATTCGTCAATATATTCATTAACTGATTTGATTCTTGGTATGAATTCGTTGGTACTTAGTTTGCCCATAATTAACTGGCACAAAATTTTCACAAAGCTTTTTCTTCATTTTCTCTCAATTGTTAAGCTTGGATTTTCTTTGTCTCAGGCGTGTGAGCTGCAATTGCTCCCACCATGATGATGCATGTCCCTTAAGTCTCAAGGCAACTAGCTTTACTTTCTTATAACCATGGATATCTTTGAATTCTAATATTCTTTCAACTATTTCTAACCAATCCACAAATTGTTTAACTTTCAAGGTCCTAGAAAATTTAGGAATTTCAACTTTAATTCTAGATTCTCAACGTCTATCATCCCGATGATGATCATCCCTTTCAATTGGCTCTCTTTAAGGAGCATATACATGAAAAGGGTTTTCGAATACCTCCTTATCCTTTGATGATTTTGCGGTCGGGGATTCTAGTTGTACTAAGTGTAGGGTAAGGGCTTCCACTTGTCTCATCAATTACGCAATTTCTTCTTATGAATGAGAAGTTTGTGAATTTGCTATGGCCACTTTTCTTCCACATCCTCTCATCCTCAAAGCCATTAAATAAAGAAGGTTGCACTTTCCTCGACTTTAATACCACCTAATGCAAGCTACTATAAAACACCTTGATTCTAGGGAAAAAATATATAGAAGAAAAACAAACTAAGGAAATAACCAACATTTTGTAGTGATTAGCTCAACCAGCCAAAATGTTTCAAAAAAAGGCTTTGCAAATTTCTATTTCTTCAAATATTGAATAATATTCCATTAAAAAAACCCTCATGTTTAGTCCAGCCTACATTCCCTACATGATTCCAAAGATAGCAACTCATTATTTTTAGGTATTCTAAATTATCTCTACTTCTAATTAAACACCCTGTGGGCCTCGATTTTCACACGATGGGTAAATCCCTTTGAAAAGAGACTTGCCTATCATAGGAAATATCTCACGTGATTTGGAATCGTCACCTGTCTTTTTAATGATGTGACTAGACATCACTTTTGAAAAATAAATAAGTTTAAGTTTTGAAAATGGTTTAAAATGTCTGACTCCACACTTAAACTGGTCAACTCCCAAAGATTCTAAGGTAAGTTGTTCTTTTATGAGTTCGGGAAGGTGTTAGGCACCCCACCTCATCCGCTTTTGCGGTTCCCTACTTTAAATCTGTTACAGTCTAAGGGTCAACTCGATTTATAATTTAATCATCTCACTCCTTGTTTTTTTATCTCATTTTATTGAGATTAAGCAAGGGATTCATATGCAATTTCTGCTAAAATTTCAGTGCCATATAGCTGTAATATGGACCCCCTAGGGATTAATAGTGATCCCCATGCACTTCTTTAATAACCTAATAGTCCATATATCAACAAAAACACTCCCAATATATCATACATCCACCACATCATCATTATCCACCCGACAACTCTGTATCCATTACCACCATTCACTTCATCACATGTATATATATATAATAAAATAAACTAAGTTGTCCCAATATAATATATAATTAAACAAAGTTAAATAAATAAATGAATAAACAAATAACTGTGTAGAATCACTAAGCTATTATAGGTAGCTTAATCTACCATTTACCTCTTATGTCTAGTTAAAATTTGGCATTGCTATATTGTCACTTTACATATTTTCCAAATATAAAATGAATTGCAATTAATCCAACCATTTAACTTGAATGAATTGAAATAAGCCAAGGGGACTGAGTTAGGAACATACATTATTTATTGCTTTTCACATAACCATATAAAACATAAGAGGTTAGTAGCCGATAAATATATTAATAAAATATTTTCCATCTATATCCAAGAATATCTCCTAATTAATAAATCAAGCACATGTATTCTTATAAGGGGGTGTTACCTAGGAAGGTGGGGAAAATATTTAATATAAGCCAAATATATTCCAATGCGAATTTATTTACTTCAATTAAAGGTATGAATTAAGAATGTCAAGCAGAGAGCCGAAATATAGAGTATAAAAGAACATGTATGAGGACCGACCTAAGAGTGAAAGACATCAAATAAAAAGTAGTCATATTTGCAATGAGAAGAGTATATGGTTCCAATTTGGCTAAGAAACATGGATGAAACAAAGTAAATGGTCCTAAACAATGAGACTAAATATGCATATAACAAAGAATGACAATACTCATGTACACCAAAGAAAATGAAATTAAAAGATGAAACATCCGTAACAAGAATATTAGATGAGCATCCAAATCCGCCCTATGCATTCTCAGATGACCAATCATATCGATTTCCTTTGGGATCTGATCTATGAGTCTGATATGCATAAAGGAATGGATTATATAGAAATTGTAGCTGTTGTTGTTATCACATTTGACTTGGAAAACATAAGGAGATGCCCATTTGAAAAGTGGGCATTCTTGGTTTCCTCTGATGAGGTTTGCACAAGTTTCTACAGCCATGCAAAGCGCTACAGCTACTCAGGGGAATCACTCACCATCTCTTGGAACATGAAGAATAATGATGGAAGGGGTGAGACAAAAAGGGGTATCCCCACAGCAATGCAAGGTGTCGAACCCATGTTTATTCCATATAAAAATAACTTACACAAACCTCCTCCCAGAAGTAGTAACCCCTATTTACATCTTCAATGTGATACAACAACTATCCATTTTTTGAGCAGAAAACACATGACATCATACCTCTAAAAGAATCATACTAAGCAAATGTTCTAGCTTAAAAAAATCAATATACTAAAAAACCATTGGCTTAATTTTGAAAGTCCCTAATATCTTCTCTATGTTATTCAGATAAATAAATAAAATAAATTAATAAATAAAAACCTTCATAACAGAAGAGACATGTATTTATGCATTAAATGAATCCTAGAATTTAATGGAAAAATTAAATAAATTTAGAGATAAGTAACTATCAAAGAAAATTTCAGAAAACAAATGATTGTAAATATCATCATAGAAAAAGGAGGAATGAACAATGTGTAGTTCCATCAAAATTAAAATGTTAAGACAACCATAAAACTTTTCACAAGATTAGGAAGAATAAACATAAAAAAATGCATAATAGAACAAAAGTTAGAACACTATCATATATCAACCAAATCATCAACAACTGTTCAGCATAAATGACTCAAATCAAAGAAAGTGTAAAGAAAACACCAGACAAAATAAATAAATAAATAAATATACTGAAATGAGAAACCCAAATGACTGTAAGCAATATAAACTAGGCTCTAAACTTGTAGTTTATTTTCATATGACTTCCATTTGGTTGGGGGTATCATCACAGAGCTGACATAAAGTCAAGAACTATGAGAACAAATAAATAAATAGAAATAAGCAACAGCAGCAGGAATATCCTACAAACAGAACAGCTCATGGAACTCTTAAGGTTGATAAGAGGCTCATTCCTTAAATTTCACAAATCCATAAAGAAAAAGAAGATTCAAATAATGGTATTCTTTTTAGTTCTTGAGCCAACAGTTCCTTGAATAAAAATGCTTGCCACCAAGTCTCCTAAATATTGTTCAGGCATGTCACAACTAAATAACATAGGCATTCATGAAAAATTTATAGAATTATCGTGGTGAACTAGGCTGTGCAGGGGAAAGTCAACAGGAAAGCGTCTAATGTCTTCTGTTATTCTAAGAAGATAATAATAATAATAATAATAATAATAAAACCTAACCATGGTGGCTTGATCATGCAAAGGAAAATATGAAGAAAGAATAAATAAATAAATAAATAATAAAGGAAAGGACCTCTGGGCGACAAAGCTTAAATATACCAATCAACATTCCAAAAAAAAAAAGATACCCAGTACCACCCAAGTCCACGTCCAATAGTGCAGCAAAAGATTCAACTAAATATACAAAAAAAAAATTAAAAATAATATAAACAAATAACAATAAAAATCAATAAAACCCTACAATCACCTAAATCAATACTCATAATTTGGGATCAAAAAACACTAAATGCTAACCATTATTTCACCAAAAAAGAGAATAATTATCAATAGACCAATGTCAAAAGAATCCCTCTTACTAGCTTTGGCATTCCCCAAAGTGAGTATAGCCGTGTTGGTGTTGAGCTTCTTCAACTGCTTCCGGCTTTTATTTCTCACCTGAGTGAGCCCTAGCATGTAGCACGCATCATGTTCTTCTCTGGTTTCCTTAGCAGCAGGGCAGAGATTGAGTAGAATGATCAAATCGGGCTAAATTCTGAGAGAAGGGAGAATAGAGGATGTGGATGTTCTATATAATTAATTGAGAAGATGTTGAAGGGGTTTCAAATTCAGATTTTGTAATTAGGGTTTGCTTTGGTGAGTCTTTGCAGAGAAAGCCCCTCAGCTCCATAGATCAAAACCCCTTTTTTATTTCGAGTCAGCCCCCCCTCTTTTCGTCTGGTATCGGGTTATATTTATAGAAGGGGATTCTAGAGCTAGATAGGTTCAATGAGGGATGGACTCAAGGCTGTCTTTCGGTCAAACAAGACTAGCTAGGGGTGTCAGGCCAATTAGAGATCGAGAGATGGGTTTGGTGTATGAGGCAGGCATCGATTAACGAGGTTAACTATCCATCTCCCTTATTGGTACAAGATCCCATGCATCCTTGTGAGATTGCTTTCAGCCAGCCCTTCAATGAGGGATCAGGGGTTGGTGGAAGCATGGGAGGTAGGGTTTGCGTTTTTTAGGGTTTCATGAAAGGGGAAAGTGATTCACAGAGGCCTTAGCGAAAAAAGGGGGCTCGGACAGGGCGCTATCAACCTGTGACGGAAGGAGATCAAGAGGAAGAGAAGGGGAAGGCCAATGGGGTTAGGGCTCTGCGATATCACCACAAATGGAAGGGAGGGAGACCCGAGGAAAGGGAAATTGGGGGAGAGGGAGAGAGAAATCAGAAGAGAGGGAAAAAGGGAGAGGTTATGGAAGGAGAGAGAGAAAGAAAGCAGAAGGCATGCAGAGATTAGAGCGAAAAAGGGGGACTTGAGACCTAGGTTTCTCACCTGTGAGGAGAGAGAAGCAAAGGGCGAATCGCCCCTGATCTCCCTCGCAGAAGAGAAAATGAATCCCTCCATTTTTTGGGTTCTAGAGCTTTCACAAAAAAGGTCTCGTTTGGGTGGGCCAATTTGGGTTGGTTTGGGTTTTGGGTAGGGTCGGCTAAGGTTCTTTAAGTGGGTTGATAAATAAATTAAAAATAAAATAATTATAAAAATAAAATAAAGGAAAAATAATAATAATAATAATAATAAAATAAAATAACAAAAAAAAAGAAAAATACATAATATTAAAATAACTTATTAAAATATTTTTCAAAATAGAAAATTAAGTGTAGGGTACATAAGAGTGTGTATATATATATTTAAAAGATGTTTAATAATATTTTTCTAAAAAATAAAATGCTATATTTTTTTATAAAAGAAAAATAATAGATATGTTGACTGGACCAAATGATAGGGGTTGGCTCGATTGGTTCTTGGTGGATTGCTAAAAGAGGTTGGGTATTGCTCTGCCTGTC
>JAOXJP010053609.1:0-15924 GCA_025762735.1 Platanus orientalis
CAACACACCCCCCCCCCCAGAGATATATATATATATATATATATATATATATATATATATATATACATGTGCATGTGTGTGTGTGTGAAGAAAATGTTATTTGGTGAAAAAGTGTATGTACTGTACATGGTGACTTATAAGCTGACACGTGTTGTGTTAAGGATTAAAAAAGTCCAAAAAACAGTTGAGATGAAAAGTAGGTGTCAAAAAAGAGATATCAAATTCAAAAACACATCATATATAAATACATATAAGAAATTAACAAATTTGAATCAATAGCTTAGCTGGTTAAAGAGTTTATTAGAGTAGGTAATGAGTTCAAATATCATCTAAAGCATTTGTTTTTTGAATAATTTATAGGCCACATGGGCTGGCCCGGGCCCGGCCCGAAGCCCGATAAAATAACTAGGGTCAGGCTTGGGCTTAGAGTTTGTAAAAATGTTTAGGCCCAAGCCCGAAATTACTATATAGGGCCAAGCCCCGGGCCTACCCCAGGCTAGCCCGAGCCAGGCCCATGTACACCCCTAGTTTGAATCATCTCCGATTTGTTTTTTATAAACTTAGGTATTATATTAAATTAGGGGACATGAATGTCTAGAGAGAAAACATTAGCAACATAAACATCCTCCAACCAGGAGGGGAAATGAGCAACCCAAGTTTCATTGGTCCCAGTAGATAACCCATGCTGGGCCAAAACATGGCTATCTCTATTATAATCTCTTTTGATATGTTGACATCGAACATGATCCAAAGATCTCATGATGGCTTTACAATCCCAAGGAAAATAGCATAAGGATCCTTAAGAAGGGAAATGACCTCAAGAGAGTCACCTTCAAGAATAAGGTTCTTAACCCCCAAAGCAAGGGGCCAAAGAAAGAGTGGTCCTGGCAGTAAGACACTCCACTATACATGCATTCAAAGCTTTAGCACTTCTCGAAAAAGCAGACACCGCAACACCTATATCGTCACAAATAATACATCCCACACCAGCCAAAAAGGAATCATCTCTGGTTTGATTAGAGCACACCAAATCCATTCATGAGACTTGGTGCCTAACAAAGGTATCTCGATAAATATGTAATAAATGAGTACCTAAGCAATTATTAGAGTACCCTTTGTCAAGCGTAGTGCGGAAAGCTCGTTATCCTCTCCAGATGAATAAAAGTCGGTTTATAGAGCCTGACCTAAGGATAGGGTTGTAAAAAAAAATGCAGAGTAAAACTACCCATACCCACCTTTAGTTCATTAAGATAATCCGATATTAGTTGGATATTATAAATAGATACAGATTTTTTGGACCATGGTTCGTATTAGTATTTGTTCTTTTATCCTAATATCGAATATAGGTCTGAATATCCAATTGCACAAAAAATCTCTCATTATTACAATATAATGCTAATAGAATTAGTTATTAAATCAAGTTATTTAATTGATAATAAGAGTTTTTATGTTTTGTTAGTTCTAATTTGCCTTTGTTCATGATTTATAAAGGTTGTTAGAGTTTGTTATAGAGAAGGAATCTTGGTTTTTAGGTTAATAAGTTGGTTATAAAAAGGATTGGACATTTGACATGTAATTAAAAAAGGGAATTTTGAGAAATAAAGTTTATTTTGGATTTCATAAACAACTCTAATTAATTTTATTTATTTTCTCCAATCTTTCTATCTTTGAATTATTATTCTTGAAACTAGCCCTAAAACTTTAGGTGTTAGTATTTGTTGATCTATTTAGGGGTTTGGTTTCCTACAAGTGGTATTAGAGCTTAGGTCGGAAGAAAGCGACATTCCTCATTGAGAAGGAAAAAAGGCAATTCTAGATTCATGGTTGGCGGTTCGTAAGAAGCTAAAGTTTGTGATTTTAGAAGAGTTCTTGATTCGAGTGAGAGTAATGGGAACACACAGGAGAAGATTCCATAAGGTTCACTATTGATAAATTTGATAATATAAATTTATTGGAAAATGCAAATAGAGGATGTACTTTATCAAAAAAATCTATATTAGCCACTTGGAGGAAAAACAAATAAGCCTACAACGATGTCAGATGTTATTTAGGAAGTTCTTAACATAAGAGCCCTGGGTATGATCTGTTTTTTTTTCTATTTTTCATCGGTTGCTTTTAATATTTTCAAGGATAAAAATCACGAAAGATCTTTTGATTGCTTTGTCTTAGATGTATGAGAAACTGTCGACATCCAGCAAGGTGTTTCTGATGAAGAGGTTGTTCAACATGAAGATGGGTGAGGGTGAAGGTGTAGTTGAACATCTGAACAAGTTCAACATGATTACCTACTAGTTATCTTTGGTAGACATCAACTTCAATGTTAAAGTTAGGGGATTTGTGCTCTTGTCTTCTTTACTAGATAGTTTTGGATGATTTAGTGATAGCCTTAAGCAATTCTTTAGGTTCAAGCACACTTAAGTTTGATGATGTGGTGATTGTTATACTTAACAAGGAGGTTCGGAGGAAGTTTTCGGGAGATTCATCAATGAGTGAAAGTGCTTTGAATGTGAAAAGAAGAGGAAGGTCATCGGTGAAGGGATCTGAGAATTTTATATCCGAATCCAGAGGAAAAGGTGGGGGTGCAATGTTTTTATTGTAAGGAGTTTGGCCACATAAAGAAGGATTTTCCGGAACGTGTTAACAGGAACAATGGTGATAGTCCCAGGATTGAGGTGGTGAAAGCTAGAGTGGAATATGAGGAATATCTTTGAGATGCGCTCATAGTATCCAAAAGTATGAACACAATTTCTCAAGATGAGTGGATATTAGATTCAGGTTGTCTAATTCATATATGCTCCATGAGAGAATATTTTGATATGTTTCAAGAAAGAAAGACAGGTTTTGTTTTTCTTGATGATGGGTTTAGATGTGACATCATGGGTGTTAGAACGGTGAAAATCAATATGGTTAATGGAGTGATTCATATTTTGGGTGGTGTGATGTATGTCACAAAGATACGAAGGAATCTGATATCACTAGGCCATTTGGACTCTAAGGGGTGCAGGTTTTCAGCTATAGGTGAAACCATGAAACTCACACGAAGCTATTTGGTCCTAATGAAAGGAGAAGAGTCTCATGATGGATTGTATCATCTGAGTGAGAGTATGGTAACTAGTATTCCTTTGAGCTCAATGGGTAGTCGAAAACAGAGTGTAATGAAGAACCAGTGTTGTTGTAGGTTCTCTTTTGCAGATATAGCAAAGAGAGGTGGTGTGGGTTTCCAGGCAACAAATGATGGTGAGGGAGTTCTTGTGATTAGAGATGATAGATTGAGGTCCCTCTCTATAGTTGATTAGTTGAGTTAACTAGGTAGCTACACATATGATTTGGCTGTGATCGAGTCTGATGATACATAAATGAATTGATTTAATGGTGTGTATAGGAATGATTCAAGAAAGTCAATGATTGTTTCCGATATTTGCTGGCAGGAAACACAATGGTTGTTTGCTGTGTTTGTAGACAAGGTATACAACAATTGGTATCATAATAATAAGTGGTATCAAGTTGTGGTAGAGGTGTGTTTCAAGCATATGACACAGTGGTCACAAAAGGAGTACAAGTGCAAGTTATCTCCAAGGTGTGTCCAAGATTGAGAGCCAATGTGAAGTAGGAGTACACATGTCGCGTGGTAGTTGTCTTGATAACTATGTAAGTAAAGACAAGGTTCAATGGGAAGTCTTCAAGGGGTTGAGGTTAAAGTCAAGTTGAAGATTGTTGATAGTGTCTAAATGTCCAGTGGGAGGATCTGGAAGAGATCAAGATTAGGGGCACGTTTGAAGACAAAGAGAATTGTTAAAGGTTATGGGAATGGAAGGTGTCTTGTCACATGGTTGCAATAGAAAGTCATCATGGAAGACCATCAATCTCCAAGTAGGAGATTGTTGGAAGTAGAGACTAATATGCAAGGAGGATGAAGCCCAAAGTGTTGTAGGGTTTGGCGGACAAAAAGTCCTGGATTGAGCTGAAATTTTATGGCTCGAGCCAAATTTTGGTGGCTCGGTCCAGCTTGGTTTGCACCAATTTTCTATGGCTTGGTCTAGTAATGGCGAAAACACTTATATAGAATTAGAAAATTGTGTGGAATAGTGAAATTCTACTCTAGGTCAACTTTTAACTTCTATATAACGTCGTTTAGGGTTGCAAGAGAAGATTCGTGACTAAGTGAAAATGATTTCTCTAGGGTTTTCTTGTTGAAGAAGGGGTTCTTCAATGTGAGAGAACGATTTATTCCTCAATTATGACAGAAGATGTTAAAGAAAGGGTTTTATTTCAAGGTTTGGGGCTCTGTAAAAAGTGTGAGGGAGAGGGTGAGCGAAAAAACTTACATTTTTTCCATTACAATGAAATTATTTATGTGTGACTCCATGGTTATTCTCCAATTTCTTGTGTGTTTGCTTGTTTATTTTGTGTATATTATTGCATCCAACGAACTTGCATCAAGAAGATTACGATTCCAACAAATGCTCGCAACAACACTCCTTCCATCAAGCTTTCTATAGTTAAGATTTATGTATTTATATGGCAATTCTACCTCATATATATATATATATATATATATATATATACTTAGGCTGGAAAAAAATGAGGATTGAACAAATCTCGTGAGAACTGTGAAAAACGGCATCACGTGTGGACACATCAGTGCCAAAAAGTGATAAGTGACTCCAAAAAGTGTAAATCACTTTTCGGTACTGATGCGTCAGCCCCTCTGGGGGCCGTTTTCACAGTTCTCACGAGATTCGTTTGCACATAATCCAAGCCCACTTAGGCCCGGGGGTCAACTCGTCTGCTCTGTGACGTTTCCTATAACCAAACTTCTTTCCTACTTTAACTATTCGAAGCTTCGTACACATCTCTCCCTTGGTAAGAATATCACATTTTTTTTAATAGTTTCTCTTGTTTCGTCTGAAACTGCTCGTTTTCGTAGGGTTCGACATTCGCTCTCTCTCTCTCACCTCCTACCCTGAGCTTCCTTCCCTTGGAAGTCGCTCGAACTCCCATGGACAACGATTTCAGGAGCAGAGCATACGATTCACACAACCCCATGTACAGACCACCATCAACAACGAGTGCATCGTCAAGCCATCCTATGTATGGATCAAATCTCTATCCAAGAGTCGGTCAGCCCTCTCATTCCGTTATGCCTCCCGCCGGCAGGACGTCTTCTTTTCACCAGGCCTCTCCACCATCCTCCTCCTCCTCTTGTAAGTACACCATCTCTCAACTTTACAACTTTCTCTTCCTTTATCACAACTTTTTCAATTTCTCTGATGTTTAATTTCTGATCGATCATGTTTTAGGGTTTTTCTTGGTTACCCTTTTTTGTTTTTTCAATTTTAAGAAGAATTTATATCAATTCCGATACCCAATTTTCATTCAATCGGTCCTCGCCTTTGATCATTTTTTTTTTCTGGTAAAAGCTTTGATTCTACGTTGGCTCAAATGAATTCTTGATCTGCTTTTCTTTGCAGCTGGATTGGGCATCAGGGTTCATATAAAGCCTGAGTACCGAATAACTGCTCCGGTAAGTTCTTCCAGATGCACATTTTTTATATATACATGTAAATTGGAACAAGTGATGGAAAATTTATATTAGTTCCTTCTAGTTCATATATTTCAGTAGTTTCATGCTTCAACTTAATAATCCCATGTCTTTTGGATCTTTTATTGATCCGGAAGAGGAAGAGGAATTTGAAGAAGAATAAGTAAATGATTTTTGCTTTGAAGTCAATATTTATTATGTGCAAAGAAAGTTTTATTTTCAAGTACAGTATTTGCATCTATGGACTTTGCAATCGAACATTTGTTATAAATCTAAATAATTTAATTTAAGGAATTGTTTGTGGTTCTTTATTTGTTATAAATAAAAAATATTTAACATGATGTCTGAGTGGGTTCTTTGCATGTTGCAGCCTCCGTTGACCCATGTGCGAGATGTTCCCCGGAGCACATTTCAATTTGACTTCGACTTTGAGAGAAAAATACTTGCTGAAGCGGAGAAGGAGAACCCAAATTGGAGCAGACTTGTGACAGAAAACATTTCATCCAAAACTGTGGAATCAACTCCTCCTTTGGTATGTTGTTCTCCTCACATTGTTTTAATGAGTTGTTACTAAATAACCAGAGATGCAGTGTTTTTTTTTTTTATCAGTAAAGATAGAATTTTATTGAAAGAAGAAATGTATGAGTAGTACATCCCTCCCATCAAGAGAAAGCTACTGAAAGACTAAACAGTCCCAATCAAAAACCCATAAATGATAAAACAGAGGCAAATAGGATAACCAGTAGAACAAGAGGGATAAAGTTTTGGAGGGAAGCTTCCCTTATTTGATTGGCGACCCTCAAAAGTTCTTTGGTCTCTTTCGTTCCAAATGACCCAGGATACTGCTGCAGGGATACACCTGCAAAACTTCTTCCCTTGGCTGATTTCCCATATGGATCCCCTTGACACCATTCCTCTCTCATCGATCCTTGAATTACCCAAGCCTTGCTGTATCTTGCCATAAAGTGATAACATATAGAATGAGCGATAGGGCAGTGAAGAAAGAGATGGCTAACCGATTCCTCCGCCTCGAAGCACATGCAACACCGATTAATAAATTGAAAGCCCCACAAATTATCAATAGTCGCAAGTTTCCCCTAATAAACTTGCCATGGCAAAAAGGCTGCCTTTGATGGGATTTTAGAATTCCATATGAGCTTAGACACAATGCACTAGATAGTAGATCCCCTGCCCACTCATCATACCGACATAATTGGCCACCGAAAAACTCCCTCCTTGCTACCATTCCACGACGCACATCCTCATCATCTAGAGTGCCAATGACCACCTCCTGCAGTCTTGCCATCAAAATAGAAACATCCGGGACTTCCCAATCATTAAGGGATTGCTGAAGGTGCCGATCCCAAGCAATAGAACCATTGAATCTCTTCACAAAATCTGACACCATCCCATCTTGGCAATTGGACAGGTTATAGATGCGTTGAAACTTCTGCATCAGCATATGATCTCCGCACACTTATCCTTTCAAAATCTGACTTTAGACCCTGCACCCACTTTAAACAATAGTTGTAGGGAAGCTTGGTACAAGATGAGAACTTGTTTGGGAAACTAATTTCGTTCCGCTTCCCCAAGTAGTGGGAAGTACGTTTGGGAAGCTCGGTAAAGCAAGTGAAAGTTATCTAGGGAAACTAGTGGAAGCCTATAGAGAAGCGAGTAGAAACGTCTAGAGAATCGATTGAGAAGTGTTCTAAGAAGCAAATTATCTTTTATGTTTAATGTAAATCCTATGCTGTTAGCATTTAGTAAATTATTATCGATGAGATTTAGTAATGATTTTGTAGGAAAAATGGATTTAAAATTGAATTTATTGTTTATATTATTTTATTCCTATTCAATAAATAAGATTTAAATTCGATGGTTTTTATACAATGTCTTCTATAGTCTCACTCTAAGATTTAAGTAATCTACACAAAATTTTATGTATGGTGAATTCTTAGGTACATACTAATAACCAATGGTTTGCATATTGATTTATATGTCATGATTCTTTGTACTTACATAGTATAGATTTTAGGTTTGTTGTACTTTCTATAAAATTTTCACTTTATTGTATTGTAGTTGAAATTATTGACTACAATTTATAGTTATTTACTTTATTATAGTTTTTCGCTTCTTGCTTCCCAATGATTTATTGAGCCTTGCTTCCTACTTCTCTCTTTCGCATTGCTTCTTGCTCTGGTAATTATGGAGTAAACACCAGATTATGGAGAAAAACATCATATTCTTTTCAAATAGAAGAACTATAAGATCCCAATGGGATTTTGGTGTCCCACCCATTCTCCAACAGCTCATATTTGGCTGCAATTAGCTTGCACCATAAGCTTTCCTTCTCTTTAGGGAACCTCCATTGCCATTTAGTAAGAAGGGCTTTGTTCATAAGCTTCAAT
The DNA here is from genome assembly GCA_025762735.1 of Platanus orientalis. Lineage (NCBI taxonomy): Eukaryota > Viridiplantae > Streptophyta > Magnoliopsida > Proteales > Platanaceae > Platanus > Platanus orientalis. Next base: position 7,951 of record JAOXJP010053609.1, read on the forward strand.
GGGAGAACACACTTGCTTCCATGCTATCAAATGAATCTTCTTTTCCTCTTCCGGACTCTAGAGATGTCTACAGATTTTTTTTTTCTTTGGAGCCTTTACATCTTGAGGAGAACTGAAGCCGGAGTGGAGAAAAGGGATAAGACATATACCGGAAGATTATGTAATACGCAGTGGATCAAAGTGAGCTTGCCCCACGTAGATAGAAACTTGCTTATCCAGCTAGACAACCACCTAAACTAGAGATATAGTGATATCCTTGATTCTATTCTTTTACTTCTTTTCATAGAATGTTTTACTTCAGGATTAATTTGATGTAAAACAACAGTCCACAAGAAAAAGAAACAAAAAAGAAAGAAGATATTAATGGAGAATAAGAGAAGATATGAGAGAAGAAGATGATAGATGCTCACCTCATGTGAGGGGTTGAGAGAGAACTTGGGATACCACACCCACTTCAACACGCATGTGTTTTCTTTTCAAATATTAATTTTCAACTGTTTTCATTAATCTAATGTGACCTTTAAATAAGCATTACATGGACAATAAAATAAAAAAAATCCTAGATTCTAGATCTTCTAACAAAATAAACTTGCCAAATAAAAAAAAACTTATAAAAAAAAAAATCTTGGTTGGCATAATATTTAGCTTGTTGGCCAAGTTATTGGGCCCCACAAGATCTCAAATAATCTCTTAAAATATTCTCCACAAAACTTCTTAAAATCCTAAATTTGTTAGCCAATTTTTCTAAAAATTAAAAATACACAAACTTAAGACTTACTAAATAACACTATTCCCGTTTTTAGTGACCACCCCTTAGTAATTTGGTCATAACTTTCCCAAATCACCTCGGATTTGCGCAATGGTCTCATCAGAAAGGTAACTGAATAACCCATCTAAAAACACCAAAATCAAGCCAAAAGTCAACTTTTGACCATTGAAAAACTGGGTCCAAAGAGAAAAACGAGATTACAACTAAAAACCTAAAACACTAAACTAACTGCGACACTATTGGCCTTATTACAAAATTACTACTAATTAACACTTCTAAAATAAGAAAATAATAGAAAAAATGTCCTCTACTAGTTTTGATAAAGAGGACTATCCTCTAGCTTTTTCTTCTTGACATGGTATGCTCCCGCATCATAAGCTCTATATAGTGGCTTCATATAGGGTTAGCCCCATTTTTTTTCTCTTCATATATCAAATGATCATTGCTTATCAGAAAGATAATTAAAAGAAGAAAACAAAAATAGACTTCCAGAGGTTTTAAAGATGATCAATTACTAGCTAAAAGATCAATTTGCCAGAAGATATGGTGACTTAATGGAAAATTCTTGCCAATTAAGGTATATTATGAATTGACGATAAGCTTCAAAGACACTTGGTTCCTTCTTAGTGCACGCATCCATTGTTCAATACTTGGTCCCATTGAAAGGCAGAGTTGCAAGAAGAACTAAGAAGGATTAACAATCATGCTATGTAGATGAGTGAAGATTTGAGCAAGGAGTTTGCTTCAATGTGGAGAGAACTTATGTAACTGTCATGGGCAAGAGATGAGACGAACAACCAATACAAACTTCTATTTGTAGGAACTTAGAAGAGGGGAATAAAAGCAATGAGATGCAGACACCAGAGGGTGCCATGTGGGGCTGAGTTATGACCATTGTCTTCATCTAGCAACTTGAGCTCTAGTGGTTGGTTTGAATCCTTGTTCATGAGGTAACTGGTTCTGAATTTTCTTAGTTGATTACAAATTCATCGTCAAACTAGTTTTAGGAGTTATTTCTTTAATTGAGTGGGGAGTTGTAAGTTTACTTAGGTTAGAAATATATGGGTGAGGCTTAATTATTTATTTCAGTTCTATTCCCAGCTGCTAAACGAGTTCTAGTAGTAGGAAGTTTAAGCTTTCCCGATTTAATAGCAATAGGGGTCAGTTTTTTTTTTTTCAGCACCCCGTAGTTGCTTGACCAGAACTGGGTAATGGCCTCTTTAGGGGTCGGTGATTTTTATACGAATTCAGGGTGCCGGTTTTACTAACATACAAGCTGGCAGTATTATAATAATAAAAAAAGGTCATTGATCAGCGACAGCACCAAAGGGACAACTTTTCTGGAGTTATTTTATGAAAATTAGTTCCTTCTTTCTGTTATTGGAAAGTAATATTATGAGACACGGGATGATGAATTTCTCATCCTCTTATAAACAACGAGTGTAATTTGAAAACCAGACGATGTCTGATGCTGGTTCGGCCAAAATTGTGGTAAAAAGAAAAACCAAAGAGGAGCACAAGTAGAATATTTATCAAACACTTCTTGCTTTTAGGTCAAGCAGGATAAAAATTTCACATAGCTGTGGGTCATCGATTCAAAATATCATGATCCTTTTGTTTTCGACATCTGATGATTCTAGTGTTTAATTTGAATTTCAACTATGTTCATTTAGTTTAATCCGCAAATTTCAATACCATGCTTACAGCTCTACACTTCTACTTTAGATTACTAGGTCTAGGTTTCATAGCTAATATGGGTTGTAATCATCATGACAAGTCAAAATTGTAACTTCATTTATGGTTGTTAATACCATTTTAATATGGGATTCGGTCATAGAGAGGGTGGAAATAAGGTTATTGAGTTGGAAAGGTAAGTATTTGTCTAAGGGGTAAACTCACACAAGTAAGAGGCGTCTTGTCCAACCTCCCAGTGTATTTCTTGTCATTGTTCTCCGCCCCAGCCTCAGTGACACAGAAGTTAAAGATGCTTTGTAGAAATTTTCTATGGGCCTCTCTGGATGGGGAGAGGATGATCCATCAAATGGGATGGAAGAATGCATGCTCTTCAATTGAAAAAGGGGGGCTGGGTATAAGGCCTCTTAAACTGATGAACAAAGTCTTGCTTGTCAAGTGGCTGTGGAGATTTGGCGAAAAAAAGATAGCTTATGGCACAATTTGATTGCATCAAACTATGGGCAGTCAGACAAAGGTTGGAATAGCAGGTTACCATCAGGTTCGTCCGGGATGAGTGTTTGGAAGCGTATCTCTTACAGATATGAGTCTTTTCTCCCAAATCTGGCTTACAGGGCAGGGTCAGGGTCTTGGGTTAGCTTCCGGAAAAATCAATGGTGTGGTGACAATCTTTTGATGCTAGATTTCCAAGACATATTCAAACTGTCCACCTGCAAAGTTGGCTCAGTTCAAGAGTTCCTGAAAAGGGTCCATGGCTCACATGCATGGGATCTTCACTTCTGCAGGCCCCTAAATGATTGGGAAGTAGCCTCTGCGTCAAGGTTGATTGCAAGGCTTTAAGAGGCTGCTATAGGCAGCTTGGAGGAAGAGGACGTGAGGAGATGGAAGTGTGATAGGAAGGGTATATTCTCAATTAACACTTACTCCAGATCGATGATAAGTCAAGGAGATAGATGCACTGTTGCAAAGATTATATGGAAATTGATATTACGGTAGAAAGTTGCTTTCCTTATTTGGAAGGTATTGATGCGGGCAACATTAAAAAGCTTATGTATGTACCCCCACACAAGAGGACCAGATTTAGATTAGTGTATTATATGGGCTTAATTAAAGTTTTGTAAGGGGTGAGATTTAATTGTAATAAGGCCTTTTGGCCAAGTGTGGCTTAGTCTTTTTTTATTTGTTGTTGTAACAAGGCTAAAGCCAAAGTCCCAAAGTAAGATTTACTAGGCTGGTCGTCCCACTTTTTTTTTTTTTTTTTGTCTTTTAGTGGGAGCTTAGTCAAGACAATGGGCCCCACATAAGAGTTGGTTAATAGCCTTCGTGTTTCCCATGTTTTAGTAATTTAAAATTTTAGAAAAGTTAAATTGAGAGAGTCCTAGTTTCAGGAAAGACTCAAGTCTTAAGGTTTTTAGGAGTTTCCATATTTAGCAACTTTCTTTTTTATTAGTACTTATAAGCCTATTTAAAGGCCCCTATGTATGGAAAAAATTATAGATAATGAATTTGAATTAAAATTGTGTTTGCATTGGTTGTGTGGCTGTGGGCCCTACCCTTATCCCTCTCTCCTCTTTCGTGGGTTGTAGTCCAACGACTCCCCTTCTCTACCCCTAGTTTCTCTTTCTTCCTCCTCCTTTCTTCCATGACTTCCTTCCATCTGCTATCAACTTCTTCTTCTTCTACTACTTTGTCCCTTTTTCTTCTATTCCATCCTCTTTTTATACTTCTTTATTGCTGAAATCTCTTCTACCTAACACATTCAAAAGAAGCTTGCTGTTTTGGAGGAGTGGAATTGCTGAACAGAATTCTATACGACTGAAATACCTAGAACTATATCAGCACAAATCACACCCTTTCACTCCAGGTGATCCAGTCTCTTTTATTCAAGGTTTGTTTCCTAACTCATCTCCATTTGGTTTTTCTGCTAAAGTTCTGCCTCTTGGTCTGAATTCGTAACTCCTCTTGTTGTCTTTTGAATTTCAACATTTTCTGGGTTTCTATACATTAGGAATCACCTCTCTCTTGACCCCTTTCATTTTGTTTTATTTTAGCATGTTTTGATCCCCTATAAAACCCCTAACCTTCTTCTTGATTCCTCTTACTCTTTGCTAAGTAATCATCAAAGATTCCCTGACGAGGAAATTGGAGCAAGGTGGGGCCCACACACATGGCTTTAGTAGGGTCCATACATGATGGAGTCTTTTAAAGTTATTTTACTATTTTACTTAGTAGTTTATGAGTTATTAGAGTTTAGGACATGAGATAATTTTTGTTTTTGGGTATTTGTGTAATAAGGTATTATTATCAATGATATTTTAGTAATTTTAGAAAGTCAACAAGTCAAAGTGGGGTCTTCTAAAAGTGCTGGACGAAATCCTCTAAAAGAGCCTGATTTTGATATTTTTGTTTTTAAAAAGTTAATGTTTTTGTGGTTTTAAGCTTAGGAAAGTCTTAGGTAGCAAATAAGGTAGTTTAAGAGTTTCTAGGTTGGTTTTTTGTTATTTTCATGAGTTTGTAAGCCTTTATATGGGTTGCACGTTTTTGTACTTGGTATGATGGAATTAATAAAAAAATTTGTTGGCTTCTTACTCACTGTGAGTAGAACTCCTTCTCTTCTTCAAACTTGAAGAGTCTTCAAGTCTTTGGTGTCTAAGGCTTGACTTGGTTGGTGATTTCCAAGTTGTGAGTTAGTGATTTCTCACAGGTACACTTATCATCTTCTTCTCATCTATTTTTCTTTATTTTCTTCTTCTTATCCCTATTTTCTTCTTCTTCTTTTCTCTCTTGTTCTTTACAATTTTTCATTTTTCTGGTTTCTTGAATTAAGTGTGTGCAACCTGAGTTCTTATGTAACTTCATATAACTAAAAATCTCGGAATAACTTGAAATTTGTTAAACATACTCCTCATATACATCAGAATCACCATGTCAAATTTTAGAATTTTTTGACTCACAACCAGGGGTACTTTGGTAATTTCATGTTTGTGCCAAAAAATTACAGAATTGCCTTTTTGAGTTTCTTTGTTCTCTTTTCTTCATATTTTCTTGTTTCAATTCTTCCAAACCCCTCTAATCAAGTTTCTTCTTCTATTTTCATTAAATCTTGAGTATTTAAAGTTCAAGTCTTGGTTCTTTAGCCTTATTCTTGTTTCCGCTACATATCTTGGGTTTGATTGAGATTCTTGGCTATCATTCTACATCAACTTTGGTATCATCTCCATCGTCCTACATCATTCTCTTTACTAGTTTTAGGATTCTTCATTCAAGAACATGTTAGACTAATTTTATTATAATTTGATATGTCAAATCAATTCAGAATTGTATGAAATTTTAAACATAAGACCATTAGATACATCAGAATAAAACCCGAAAGTTTTGTAAAATTATGACGCACGACTAGGGGTTTTTTGATAATTTCAGGCTTTTGTCAAAAAATTCCAAAATTGCCCTTATGGGTTTTTTTCTTTTCTTTTATTTCCTTTATCTTCTCAAATCTCTTCTAACTCCCTTTCCTTTATTCTATTCTTCAATTCTAAGCTATTTGGGTTACATATTTTAAAGTTCAAATTTTGGTTCCTTTATTTGTATTATTTTTTCCGCATTAATAATTGTCATCTTGAGATATTTGGCATTACCCTACATCAAATTTGGTATCTTAGATGTTGTGCTACATTAGGTATATTGGGCTAAGGTACTGACTATTGATAATCTAATTAGATGAGGATTTCAAATTCCAAACAGATGTAGCCTATGCCTATTGGATAACTAGATGCTGAATCTATAAGTCATCTGTTCCTCCATTGTACGATTGCTTATTCAATATGGTTTTATATCTTAGAAAGATTTGGAAGGTCATGGGCTATTAATGCGATGCGGATAACATTATGCGACTTAAGTATGTGCCCCCGCATAAAAGGGCTAGATTTAAATTTGCATGTTATGTGGGTTTTCAATTGGGATGCCATTGTGTTTTAGTTGGGTAGAAGGGCTTGTACCTCTCGTGCGGTCTCTTTCTTCCATCTTTTTAATATATATATTTTGCCTTTGTGATAAAAAAAATGTTATTTGAGGTTATTTCAAATTTTGTAAGGGGTGGTTATTTTTGTAATAAGGCCAATAATGCCATGGGTAGTTTAAATTTTTGAGATTTTAATCGTAATCCAGTTTTTTAAATTTAGCCCACTTTTTCAAAGGTCAAAACTTGTCCCTTTGGTTTGATTTTAGTGTCATTGGATAGGTTATTTAGTTGCCTTTCTAACGAGACCAAGATTGCGCAATTCTGAGGTAATTTGGAAAAGTTATGACCAAATTACTAAAGAGGTAATAGTAAAAAAATGGGAAAATAGTTTTTAGAAAGTCATGATTTTTAGTAGTTTTAGACTAGGAAAATCATGTTTTAGAAGGATTTGATTTTAGTATGTCTTGGGCAGCAAGTTTGAATTTTTTGTATTTTCTTTAGTAATACCTAGTGTCCAGGTTTAGGTATTTAGCAAGTTTTTAATTTTGTACCTTCTAAATTCTATACGTTGTAAGCTTATTTAAAGGCACCCTTCCCCTCGATTAATACAGTAAAATTTTTTTTTTTTTTTTTTGTTAAATTGAGTGTTTCCAGGGTAGGTCCTAGGCCTGGTTTATCTCTCAATCTCCAAGGGTTGATGCTAGTCATGGTTCCACTCTCTCTTCTTCTTCCATAGGTGCAGCTGTAGGCTCGCTCTCTCCTTCAAGGTATATTTCTATTTTTTTCTCTCTTAGTGTCTTCTTAACTTTCTCTTTCTTTCTATACTACTCTTTTCTTTTAATTTATATCATTATTATTTTCTTCATTTATCATATTTCATATGCAATTGTTGAAAACCTCTATTAAAGAACCTTCACTTTTATGAAATTCTTTGATTTGACCCATTGAATCTTATCGGAAATTTATGAAATTTTAACTATAGAACCCTTAAACCCGTCAAAAAGTACCCTAAAATTTTAGAATTTTCTGATGCATCAGAGGGGTATTTTGGTAATTTTCAGATGCTATGTCCAAAATTACAGAAATACCCTTTTGGGGACTTTTTCTTTCTTTTCTTCTTCTTTTCAACATATATTCTTCTAAACTCTATTTTTGTTATTCTATACTCTGTTTTTTCTTATTTCATGGTTACTTGAAATTCTAAACGTTGAATTCTTGATTTATTTGCTTTTGCACTTATACTCTTATAATTATTTGAACCTATTGGGATATCCTACATCAAGTTTTGGTATTTTCTCTTTTGTGCTGCATCATAATGCTTCCATGCGGGAGCTTCTTGAGGAATAGTGTCAAGGAAGGCTAGGAGAGCAACCTGCCAAGGGGAGAATTATATGGCATTGCATCCCCTCAACGATGACTTGGTCCTTGGCATGAAAGAAACCAGCATATTTTTTGAGGATTGTGGCTTGGTCCCAAGGAACAGCAGATAAGGCTTTAAACAGAGCGGAATGGCGTAACAGGATTCATGTAGCCGACCCCAAATAGTTGGGATAAG
>JAOXJP010053620.1:0-15923 GCA_025762735.1 Platanus orientalis
TCTTTTTTTTTTTTTTTTGGGGTGGGGGTGGGGGGGGAGTACTTTTGTGAACTATCAACAAGATGTAAAGAATAGATCTGAAAATAGTTCGATCATATTATACCAAATCATACCCAGTTGTTTAGTCCAGTAAATATCAATCCCATGCCCTAGATATCAGATCAGATATCGATTGCTTTGAAATTTACATGTCAAAGTGGTCCAAAAAAGAAATAGAAAATCAGAAAGTAGAAAAATAAATAAGTGGACGTGATTGATCAAATCCAACAAATCCATTCCAAATAAGTAAAATAGTTTATAATAGGGCAATTCAGTTCAAAGAAAGAGCAGCAATGCTGTGACAACAATCAATAATTTGCACTAGTTCGATCTTAATTTCCTTTATTTTTCCAGTGTTCATCAAATCTTGCTTAGTCGAAGATCATTGACAACAATCACTTGATAGAAATACAAACCCTCCTACCAAATACATGAAGTCAACCAAAACATAGCAGCAGGGAAAACTACGTAAACCAGAAAAAAATTAGGTGAAAACAAATCTCATGAGAACTATGAAAACAGCATCAGGGTGCAGACACATCAGTGACAAAAAGTGATAAGTACCCCCCAAAAAGTGTAAATCACTTCGGTACTGATGCATCAGCCCTGTAGTGCCGTTCTCACAAGGTTCGTTTGCACATAATCCAAGCCCATGTAAACCAGTATTTCAAAGCATGCAAAGAAATCCATCACAAAACAGTGAGACCTCCAAGGATGGCCAACAAATGTTTTGAGTGGGATTACGTTATGTAGCAAATCAATCCCAAACATCATCAGGAATCCTCAACGCAAAGATGAAAACCCCAGGTTTCCTAACCGAAGCTGATACCTTTTGGTTGTAAAAAACAATAAGTAGCACCAATTCAGTGTACATACAAACATGAGATAAAAAAATAAAAAAAAAAGCTGAAAACCAAAACTAAGCTGAAACTGATTCCCAAGAAAGACCATTTAGAACCAGATTAGTACTATAGAGGAGATCCATGATCTAGTGGCAGTGATATCTCCAGAGGTGGCAAAAATCATGTTTAATAGCTTATGCAGCAAATGAGTCTAGTAACAACTCTTTCTAAAATGCATGCTAGACAACGTCAAGATAGTCCTTACACTGGAACAAGCTCATAAGCAAGCATATTTGGACTGACTTGAAACTTAAAATGGGTGTGACTAATTACAAATTCAAAGGTTCTTCAGATATAATCACATTCAAGTGTGAAACCCATGAAAAATCATCGAACTAGATAACTCTGAAGGTTCTTTAGGCTGGTGATGATGATTCAGCAAACATTTTGGCAGAGGTAAAAGCACAGTGATAGATAAGCCCATTTCCTGGTATTCATTTTACCAATTTCATGTCTCATCCTGTCCGAGCAAGAGATTTTTGTCTCATCTTCTGCTCAAATCAACTGAACAAAACCTTATCCCAACTGCTTGTGGTCGCTACACAAATCTTGTTGCTCACCTTCTACTAATCCAGCAAGCTAGTGACTTATTCGGGAACTCAGAACTGAATCAAGACGACTCCAGATTCTAAATAAAGTTTTAAAGGATAATATTTATCTTTGATAATTTCTTTGAAAGATAATAAAAGTCATGAAGCTTCTCTTGGACCTCAGTTCAATAACAGGGGGAGGGAGGGGGATGAGACAAATGGCCTTAACAGAAAAAAGATGGAGGCAAAGGCAAGAGGACCTCAACAGATTTAAGATATATTAAAAGATGGAATTGGAGGACAAAATCTACAAACCTGTTTCAAAATCTTTCTTGCTTTCTTACTCTTGGTTGATAAAAATTGGTAAACCAAATCGAGTTATGAAACATAAAAGCCTTGAAAGGTAAGTCCAAAGTTGGTAGATACAATAAAGAAAAAAATATAAATAAATAGAGGGAAAGAGAGTTAATATAACTTGTCTTCAAGAAACTAAGCATAAAAAAAATAAAAAAAAGATGGCTATAGATTATGTATGCAAGAAAAATCAACAAAAGTATTAGGGTAGAAATATTAGTTGATAAAGATCTAAAAGATGAAATCCTAGATGTTAATTGAATAGGTTATAAGATAGCATCAACTAAACTTGCAAAAAATAAAAAAGACTAATTAATTTAGTTAGAGCATATAGACCTCAAATGGGACTAGATGAAACCATTAAGAATAATTTTAAAAATAGATTAACAAATTCAAGAAATTCTTTAGGTTGAGAATATTTATATGAGGTGACTTAAATGGGCATGTAAGAAAAGCCAATAGCGGTATACAAGAATTCAGGGAAAATACAAGATTTAGAGAAAGAAATAAGGTGAGAGAGTAACCATACAACAGAGGTTTATAGTTTTAGATGTTTGTACTAAGAGTTGGTTTAGAAGAAGAAGAAGAAAGAAATTAATGTCATGTTGTAAAATAAGAGATGCATTAAGAGTGAAGATCCAAAAGAATCTTAGTAAAAGATACACATATTAGAGATAGATTATTGTCATAATTTATTACATGATGATCACATAAGGAATGTCATTTTGAGAAGAATCAATACCGTCAATAAGATTAGATACCACAATTATCTTTGCAGAGTTAGATTTTTTGAAGTTAAGAAGGTATTATGAATGATAAAAATAAAGAAGGCATTAAAAATAGATTGTATCCCGATTAAGCTTTGAAAATGCATGGGAGACGATGGTTTAACCTGGCTAACTACATTGTTCAACAAGATTTAAAACTAAGAATATGCCAAATAAATGAAGGAAAACCATCATACTGCCTATTTAAAATAATAAGAAAAATATTCAAGTTGCACCAATTATCATTGGATCAAGCTTATGAGACAATAATACTTTGGAAGAGTGATTAAGCATAGACTAAGATATGAAACTACGATATCAGAAAATTGACTTGAATTTATGCCTAGGAGATAGACAAATGAAGCTGCTTTCTTAGGCGAAAGAACAAAAAGTTCAGAGAAGAATGATCTTCCCACAGCCTTTGCTGGACTTAGAGAAAACATATGATTCTGTATCTAAAGAGATCATTTGGTGAGTTTTGGAAAATAAAAGGATTAGATATTCTGACTTAATTGAATATATGTACAATGAAACAATAGCTAGATTAAGAACTAAGCAAGAAATGGGTAAGTTTTCGATCACATTAGGTTTAAACCAAGGATCAACATTGAACCCATCTCTTTGCCATTGACTTGGCATATACAAAAGGTCCCATTGTGTATGCTTTTTGTTAATGAAATTGTTTTGATTGACGAGATTAGATAAGGTAAATGTCAAGCCATAGTTATAGAGATGTTCTAATATCAAAAGGTTTTAAAAAAGGCTGGACTAAAATAAAATATATGGAATAGAATTTTGATTAAAAAAAGGAGTATAAATGGAGTAATTACAGTTGATAACCAAAAGAAACCATAGAGAAACCATCCTCATTATCCCATTTCAATTATACATAAGGAGGGCAAGATTGAAGAGGATGTTACAACTAAATTAAAGCAATGTGGGTTAAGTTGTATTCCACATTGGAAGGAAAATACCATTAAAATTGGAAGGAAAATTATATAAAATGGTTCCAAGATCAGTCAAACATTAAGGAGCATAAAGTTGGACAGCCAAGAAACACATACATCAAAGTGAGAAGAATATTGAGATGGATGACTGAATGACAAGACAAAAAATGATAGAATCAGGAATATAGACACAAATAGGAGCTTAGGGGTAGCACCAACATGTGAGAAGATGAGGAAAAGTTGATTGAGATGGTTCAACCATGTGCAATGAAGACCAATGGTTGGCAATGAGGAGAAGGTGCAAATTGAAGCGTTAAAAGGACAAGAGAAAGGCCAAAATTAACTTGGTTGAAGTAGTGAAGAAAGACATAGGTGCTTGTGATTCAATCGTAGATTACAGATTTACAGCCCTATATAAAGCAGAATGATGGAAGAAGATTCGTGTAGCCGACCCCAAGTAGTTGGGATAAAACTTTGTTGAGCTAAGTTTTATTCCCCTTCTTTTGCTCCTCTCCAAAAAAATTGTTCTCTCCTGCTTCAAAATAAGAAAAGTTCACCTGCAATAACAATCAAAGAAAAAAAATTCATGCATGAACAAATTAGTGAAGTTAATATAGACAACAAAAATTACTATAACACACACATCCTAAGTTCAAATTATTATAACCATAAAAATTAAGAATAATGTGCTTCTCAAAAAAAAAAAACAAAAAACAAAAAAACAAAAGAGGAAATTTTTTGTACAACTTAGGAGCCTGTTATTTACACCCCAAAAGTAGGGGATACAATGTGCATATACCTATTTCCAAAATCCTACAAATAAAAGCCTTATAGCTGAATGAGAAAGTAAGGATATTTGCTGAGCATGGAAATCCTCTTTAAAAATCTAAGTTAATCTTTTGGGCAGGCTCAACTACTTGCTATAATGAAGCAAACATCACTTTTATCATCTGTTCAGGAAGACATCACAGATTACACATCTTGAGGAAGTTTATCATATGCTATGGTATCTAAAGTATCTGTCAGGAAAGGCACTTATGTCTACTATCTATGGTCATGGTCATGTAGATGTTTATTCTTATATCAATGCAATTCCGAATAACTCTTCGATAGATTCATCTACAATCTCTAGTTATTGTATGGTTTAAGATTACCTGATTTGTAACATGGTCAATTTGTACATCGATTCTAATCTATCATAGCTAGGGGTGGCCCCCTCCCATCTTACATGGAGGAGATTGTTCACCATCCATTTACTTTAAGAAATTAGGATCCAACAAATAAAGTGACCACTATCATGCATCCTCCATGTCCATTTTTATGGTGTAAAAATTAAGGTTACCCATTACTTCATGCTTTTTTTTCCCTTTTTGAAAAGGCAACACAGCTTTGGCCCTCTAACAAATAACTTAGGTAACAAGAAACACACTTGCTCTAGCAAGAAGTGAAGGGTTGAACATAGGATACAACATGATAAAAGCAAAACACTAGTCAAATGCTTGCATAAAAGGGGTTAGCCATTTACTCTGTACCAAGGTCAGGGTTTTAAAAAAAAACAAAAACAAAAACAAATCCATCATTGAATAGATAGAAACCAGATCACAGTCATCAAAATAGGCTTCTCCCAATGGTCTGATTGCTGATGGGACTCTGTTCTAGCAAATGTATGGGCATTAGCTTTTTATAGAAACCCTAAAATATCAACCTAAATTTGATGCCACTAATAAATAAAAAAATGTGTACAAGATGATCTTTGACATTCACTAAGTTCAACAACATAAAGTGCACAAATTTGTGAAAAACAATGATACCCTTGTGTGTAAACCAATAAAATAACAAGAAAAAAAAAATCCAAATAAAATTTTAACCAAGAAAAACCCAGAAGGCCTAAAAACTTTGACATCTAAGAATTCCTGCAGGAGGGGAGAGAAAAAATCTTGAAGACACCCATAATGATGAAATATAAGACCACCTTCTGGAATTCAAAAGAATGTTTTATAAAATGAAAACCAGAACACCGCGCGGATTCCACAAAACATATCGTTATCAACCAAAAATATATATTGCGATAACATGCTCGAAACACTATGGATACATATCTATATCAAATGAGTAAGACGAATCAACCAAACGAATCCAAATAGCTTAAATCCTTAACTAATAGAAAAGAAAATAAAGGAAACAGGTGATCTAACATGCCTGTAACATCAAAGAAAATTGGATTCGACGGAGGCATACTCCTCTCTTTCTTCGTTCCTAAGAAACCTAAAGGATGCCCATTTTATACTCGAACAAAACCCTAATTTTGGGTTTTATAACTCACTGTTCAACTTCATGTTTGGCAACATCTTAAAGGTGGGCCCCGGTCTCGAATGTTCGGCCAGTCGTGTCGACTCAGGACAGTCTAGGGTGAAAAACTAGGTGCTGTAATATTCAACGTTTGACTTATGTCTCAAAAATGGCGGGAATATCCTCCAAAATTTAAAACTCCCGCCATTTTCGAAAATCCAGTGTTTGAATTTCACATCACTTTACCGTGATCATGTTTCAAAGTTTGGAAGAAATTTTCAAAATTTTCGACAGAAAATTTGAGGGGCGAAACAAAATATGGCTCAATATTTCTTGAGATTTCTTGTACGGATTAAAAAATGTCAGTGAAATTTTTGGGAACACCTTACGTAAATTGCATATGCAAGGGGGGTGTGGAACGGGAAGAAACGAGAAAGAAGAGGCAAAGTGGGTATTACGTAAATCCCCAACCGGGCCTGGTCTCGCTCCCTCTCCATCTTTAATGGAAGGCCCTCTTTAGGTTATAGGGCTTTGTTTTGTTTAATAGTAGATGGAGGTTTCGATAATTGGATTTACTATAACACATATGTACTTGCCAAACTATATATATATTCAAAATGTAATAAAATACTAAAAACTATAAAAAAAAATCATAATGTGTTAAAAGGTTTATGAATTTTTTTTATTGATAAAAAATTGTTTCACTCAACTTGAATTTCTTCACAATTAAACATATCGATTAATGGGAGATAATCTTTAAAGGAAAGTATACCATTCCATTAGAGAGAAATATGTTCCTTAGCAGCTATATCATGGGTTATTTTGTTGCAGTCTCTTGGAACATATAAATGAAATGGTCTTCTGAAGATATAAAAGAGTTATGCCATGATAATCTAGGAAACATGAGTATCTTCGTCATTGAGGATATTCACTATTAAAATACTATCTCGTTCAATTTGAATGGGGAATCTTGGAAATTCCTACACCAACAATAGACCCAAATAAAAAATTGTTTTTTCTGCTTTCTCTAGTTTGCATGATTGAAGCTCTATTGTCTCTCATGTATGAATAAGCCAATATGATCTCTAATTATTTTTGCTACACATTGATTACCAATTGCATCATCAACATTAATCTTGAAAATACCTAATGATGGGGGTATCTAGCAAATTGGAGGACATACTCTTGTATTTCCTTTTAATTCTATTTGAGGAAACCCTAATAACTCGTTATCAGGGTTAAAGGTCATGGACAACTGATTGGCATTTTCAAGAATAGCTTTGCAAATATTGGTTTCAACTTAAAGACTAGTTTACTGTGGGGTTCCAAATACACTATTACATAATAGTTCCTCGATAAAACATCTTGCAAGGAGGGGATGACAACCAATCCATAATCCATTCTTAGAATTTTTTGTAACATTGTTGACATCTTATAAGAAGGCTTATGACTAGGTTTATAATTTTTAGACCACAAAAATGTAATAAAATAATAAAAAAATACTAATTCATAAAAAAGTGTGATTATAATTTGGGAAGACACATTTCCAATTTTTTCTTCTTGAATTGCATAATCCACTATTTCACATCACTTTACCATAATTATGGCTCAAAGTTTGAACAAAATTTTCCAAAAAATTTGACAAATATTTGAGGAGCGAAACAAAATATGGTCAATGTTTCAAGATCATGTATGAATTAAAATATACATAAGAAAAACATAAAAATGTCACCAAAAATTTTGGAAACATATTATAGAAATCGCATAAACAAGTCTCAACTCTGGAAAAAAAAGAAACAAAAAACAAAAGAAAAATAGTGGAACAAGAAGGATCGAGAAAGAAGAGGGAAAAAAAGTGTTTATAGTTCTTTCTTGATGTCTCACCAGACACCACCAATGCCATAGCAACTCGTCACTGTAGCACATAAGTAAATCCCCAGCCCAACCTGGTCTCTCTCCCTCTCCATCTTTAATCGAAAGCCCTTTAGGGGTTTATTTTGTATAATAATGGAGAGAGGCACGATGGGGGTTTCGATAATTAGATTTACTATAACACCCATGTACTTACCAAGATACCCTTCTCGTGTATATATATATATATATATATATTTTTTTTTTTTTCAAAATGTAAAAAAAAATATATATCAAAAAAAAATCATAATGCATTAAAAGGCTTATGACTTAGTGCGTTAGCTCAGTTTCATTCAACTTTAATTTCCTCACAATTACATGTAACCATTATAAGAATGGGAGATAATCTTTAAGGGAAGGGTGTACCATTCCATTTGGGAGGAATATGTTCCTTAATTGTTATAGCTGCCTACTTTGTTGCAATCATTTGGAACATATGAAATGGTCATTTAAGGATATAAAAGAGCTATTGAGAATGTTTGTGATTAAAATGCTATCTCCTTCAATTTGAATAGGGGATCTTAGAAGTTTCTGCACCAACATTAGACCTAAATAAAAAGAATATCCCTTAGAATAATAGCTCAAGGTAATGAAAAATTTGAGACTATGCAAAACATGGGAAATATACAAGGGAGATATAACTAGAGTCAGCTATAAAAAAATGATTTCTCAAAGTCAAATAAGACTCCTAGGAATATTGCTAAACTAAAGAATGCCTATTTTAAAAGTAAAAAAACTCAACCCACAAGGATAAAAATAAGATGGTCCAAAAGGCACCAAATTTTTAAGGCTCATGTTCTAAAACCCACATAGCTTGCCATTATTGCAGACTTCAAGAACACTTGAAATTTGAATCTCTAAAGAGATTGTATGATTGGTTACAATCTCAGAAGCCTAAGAGGAAGGAGAAAAAGATAAAAATATAGGAAATTGAAGAAAACAAACTTGCTCCAATAAAACAAATTTGGGTTAGAACAAGTGAACTCAAAAATCTAAAATATTGACCTGTTTTACTCAATTGGAGTGAATAATGTAAAATATTTTATTTGCATATAATTGGTATATCTTGATCATATGACTGAATCTCTTTATTGAATGCATGTGCTTAAATTAGTATATATATATATATATATTGAGGGGGAGTGCAATGAATAAAAGGAGAGAGTTATGAGAAAGGGTGAGAGAAGTAAAATGAAATTCATTCAGAAAATGTTTTCCAAAGTAGAAAAAACATTTTTCATATTCAATTGGCATCCAATATGCTTGATATTATAGTAATATACATATTGAGTAAATTTCCATGACACTGTGAGTTTATAGTAAAATATTGACATGAGAATTTATGTGTCTCTTTATGATAAACGAGTGAAATGTGTTTTGTACTTCAAGGGAGAATAATTTGAGAAATAAAGGGGGAGTTCTATGAATATTTCATATGTGCTTACAAACAATACATTGTTTAATATACATGAGCTTATAGTAAAATCTTTTATATTAAATGACTGCTTCCTAATTAAATCATTTGAGCTGAAATGGAACAATTATACCTCTAAATGTTGGTCAAGTTGTACATAAAGCAATTATTTGTTGAATTTTTAAATAAATATACACTTGGATTATGCATTCACTATGTTATGTCCATTGTTGTATTTTTGTGTGAATGTATTTTGTTGTTTGTTCTCTGCCCTTGTTAATTCATGACAAAAAATGGGAGAAATCTTGGAGTAAAAATTCTGGGGATGAGAAGAAACTTGTGAAAAATTTTAACTTAAAAAAATATTGAATATCATTACATACATATGCATCCTTGTGATTAAGAATGTTTGCATGCATTCTTGTCTGCATATATTTTATATCACTATGCTTGTGAGAAAGGTATTTTGTCTCTATTTGATACATAAATGACAGGTCAGAACAACATGATGGGGAGCTTCTAGAGGAGCCACCACAAGTATTTAAGCTACATTGTTATATTTTTAATTGTTGTGTTTTGTCATAAAGTTGACAAAAGGGGAGAAAATTGTTAGAGCATAGTTTGTAATTGGGTTTGTAAGATGAGAGTTTGTTAGATGGTTTTGTTTATAGGTTTGCATGGTGTAATTAGGTTGTAATTATTAAGTGTCATGTAAGTTGTAGTCTGGAGTGAACTTCAAGAAACACATTACAAAACTGGTAAGACCATGCTTAAGAGACACACTCTTCATAAGCAAATGTCACGATTGTATCAAGACTCAGCTCCAGGATTCCAAGGCACCTATATGCACTCAGAGGTAAATCTAAAAGTAAATGGTGGTTAGACTAAGCCCAAGGCCTAGGGTAGTTTAGATGGACCTAATCCCAAGCCTTAAAAACTCCTCCTATGCAGTTGGTCAATTATTGAATTTAAGGAAAAATAAAAATAATCAAAAAATGCAAAAATAAGATATGTGGACCGATCCACATTTACTTAGACCGATCCAAGAGCCCTTGAGTGGAGTTTCTAAGTTGACAAAAGGCAGTTGGACTGGTCCAACAAAAGGTAGATTGGTCTAGACTGTTAGACCAATCAAAGAAATGGTGGACTGGTCCGTGTGACAGATGTGGTATAAAATCTTCATCTCACAAAAATGAATGGCCCAAATTATTTTTCCGTTAGATGACATGTTAAGGCACGATTTTGGCTTCTTTATAAATGCCAAAAGCCTCTAAAAAGAAAGAGAAAAAGAGAGGTGGAAAAATCCTACTCTTATAAAATTAAGATTGAAGCTCTCGTGATGCTTTTCTCTATGCATATTGGTAGAACCTTGTCAAAACTTCTGTAAGGTATTCTTTATCCTCCTTGATTCAAACTATTGTAAATCCATCAGAGGAGTGTGGTTTTAGGTTTCTCTACTTATAAACTCAACTGAAAGCTCTAAGAGGTAGAGCCAAATAAGTTTACATCTATTAAGAAATCTCTCAAAAAATAAGACACTTGAACCCATAGTTATATTAGCCTATTAAGAGGCATTACTCCATAAAGGGACATTAAACTATAATAAAATCAGTATATTGAGGGGCGCAAATATGAAGATCATTACGTGATCTACTCTTCATCGACTTCGTTAGTTAGAGCTCTTGTCGAAGTCACTGGGAACTAAGATTACCTCTACCGGAGTCACCAAAGGTGTGTGGATCATCCATCAAAATCACCGAACATGTTCAACTTGCAGCGAGTAGATTCTCATGGGATAGTAAGTTGGTTTTCAGTTTTATTGTTTTTTCTATAATAGATGTGTGTATTCTATTAATAAAAACCACTAGCTCAATGACAAGCTTTAGAGAGTGAATGTAGTCTCAGAGTGTTGAACCACTATAAATATTTTGCGTATTGTGAGATTGTGTTGTTTGTTTCATTTGATTGCACTTATTGTTTTAATTATTAAATATTTAACTCATGCTTTGAGTTTATTAAATAATCATTTCATTGCACTATTAAGAAATCTAAGGCATAAAAGTAAAACGTTTAGGGAATCCTCAGCCATCTCCCACTCTGCTATAGTTTGCTATAGTCTATGATAAAGAACCGTGGTTTATGACAAATATTCATAGAATAAATATGTTGCACATGTGAATGATATTTGTTAAGCAACTCTTGTGGTCATCCTAGTTGATTTACTTGAAGTAATTTGATTTAATATTATGCTTCTTAATTGAGTTAACTTTTAATAAATCAAAGTAAAAAAGAAGTCGAATTAAATAGTAAATAATTTTATAAATTGGGTTTGATTCTATTCACCCCCATGTAGGATCACTGGATATCAAAATCTTGCAATTTCAGAGACGGGGTGCCTACCAACTTCTTCAAATCTAAAGTTCTTAACCGAACCTCTTATCTAGGAATCTTAGGAATAGATCTAGTTAAATGGAGTGAGACATTTCAAACCCTTGTCAAAATTTAAACTTGTTTTGTTTCTAAATAGATATCCAACCACATCTTTAAAAAGGTTGGTGGTGACTCCTATTCAAAGTGGGATATTCTCACAGCAAGCAAGTCTCATTCCAAAGGGATTTACCCATCGTGTGAAATGTGAGGCTCACAAAACCAATGATTATAAGTGAATTTACAAGAGGAAGAAAGGTGTCAATGTTAAAGTTTTGACTTTAATTATAAACTAGTGACAAAAAGTAACTTATGAAAAGAGGTAATCAACTATGAGGAGCCCTTATTGTTGATGACTATTCTTAAATCAACGATGATTATATTACATATGTCACACGCAATCTAATAGATGGACATTAAAAATGCTTTCCTTTTTTAAGTATTTGAAGAGCATATTTATATTCTATAATAGACACACTTTCATATGATTGCCATGAACATAAACTATACAAATTGTTAAAGGTAAACTATGGTCTTAAGTAGTCTTCTTGAAGTTGCATTTTTTTTTTTATATATATATATATTTTAGATCAAATATCAAATTGGTTGAATTTAGTAAAAATATGGATTAACCTTAAGCATAGAAGAAGGTTGGTGAGAATGTGATTGGTTTCCTGTTTAGCATGTTGGCAACATGCTACTCATCATAAATGGTGGATGTTAACAAAGATAAATCTTTGTTATCTAAATACTTGGTGATGGGATTGGTGAGGCTTTCTAAATTCAAGGGATCAAATTTTTTTGCATTGTTTGATGGCCAGGATGTTAAACTTTAACTCAAGTTAATTGCATAGACCTTTTTTTTTTTAACGATGCTAAATTAAAAGTAGAACAATCACCAAACAAGTAATATACAAAAAATTTATGAAGAAAAAAAATCCAAAACACAAGCACAAACTAACCAGTAATCACCCAGAAACTACACACATCCCACTTTATATGGCATCCCTAGACTCCTCTACAAAGTCCTTTATAATCAAACACCACTCAAGTGGAGTGTTAAAAATTATAGAACAATGACCTTTTGGGAGAAAATCTTAATCTCAAAGATTATCCTATTCCTTACCTTCCATGTGTACCAATAGATAGCTACTGATAAGAATATCTAGATATCCCTGAAAGTATCATTGCATGCCCCTAAGGTGCCATCCAGAGATTAGACCCGTGGAGTCCTCAAGGAAGATCCAACAAACTCCTAACTAAGAGAGAAAGAGGTCCCACACTTGTCATGCTGATTCATAATGAAAATAAGTGATTACAGTTTCATCCTCCCTTGAACACATCATACATCAGTTTGCCAAGTACCAACTTCTTCTTTTAAGGTTATCTACAAAAGTCCAAAATGATGACCCGAAAATCCTGGAGGAGGGGTGAATAGGATCACCACACTTATTAAAAATTATTTAACATTTCGATCCCTTTTTTATTTACTTTAAATTTAACTTATATTGTAACAGAACTATTAGGCTAGTAAATCAAACTAACTCCTCTTTAATTTATTTAAGTTGCATTACAAATAAATGACTTAAATAAGTTAACAGGTGAATACTAGTGTACCACGGGGCTCCGTCATTACGTATAGTTTTCTATACTAGAGAGGGAGTAGGGTAACTAGTTTCAATTTAGAGATGTTGAAATTCCTTGTAGGTTAATCCTAGAAAGGGTGAATAGGATATAATTAAAATTTTAATTCTATTTACCCAATCTTAATTAGGTGAGTTAATTAGTGATATTCAATTTTAATTTAAATCAATGTGTTTGGTGCTTAATTGCTAATGATTGCAAGTATAGAAATATAAAGAACAATCACACAAAGATCACACACCACAACACAAGATGTATAGTGGTTCGGCCACACCGGGGCCTACCTCCACTTTCAACTATTCAATTTTATTATTTAACTACAATGATTTCAAGGGATGAGCACACCTTAAATAACGTGCTTGGTTTCTCCGGCAAACATTGCCTTGGTTGTCTCTAAGCCAAGGACTTACAATCCGTCACACGACATCTCTGACCGTTAACACAAAGGTACAAGGTATATGGGCAAACCTTATGTGCTTGGTGTCTCTAATAAGCATAACCTTGGTTGACTCCAAGCTAATGACTTACAATTCATCACACAACGTCTCCGACCATTGACACAAGGGATTAAAGTCTACTACCAATGTGGTTCTCAAAAACCGAATATAGTAAGATTTAGTCCAAGTATAGGAATCAAAGTCCCAATGTAATGTGGCTCTAAAATAATCAAGTATGCAATATGGTTAACCTACAGAATCAAAGTTCCTATGCAAGTAATGGCTCTCAATAGCCAAATATGCCAATATGGTTAAGTGAGGGAACCAATGTCCCAATGTAGAGAGTGGCTCTTAACTAGCAAAATATACCAAGTGTATGGTCTCTACTCAATACCAAGGGAGTGTGTGAATGTCTCTAATGAAGATAAGTATGCAAGTAAATCACACAACTAAGTATGACCTCTAGAATAGACAAATATAAGTGAGGCTCACAAGGGTTGTATCTCTTGGAGTGGTTTTCTAAGGATTCACATGTAGAATAGTGGTATAGATATACAATAAGCAAAAGCTAACCACAAACTACATATAATGTAAACAAACTCCAAAATATAAGCAAAAACTTTACCTTAACCTTTAAGGTTGGGAGTTTGTACGCTTTGAGTGAATGAGTAACCGTCCTTGTCCTTCCTCCTCTCTTATCTTACAAAAGAAACCTCCTTTTGTGGCCTTAAGAGAGAGAACCAACTATCTTCTTCTCCTCTGATTACTTGAAAGCTTGAGTGAATGAGTGGAAAGAGTGTAGAGCTTGTCGAGCTCTTGTTCTTACCCAAAAACCCTGTTTCTTTCCCTTAGAAAATCCATTTTTTTTTAAAATGCTTGAGTCTAACCCTAATGAGAAAAGTTTTCCTTTTATAGTGGATGAAGATCTTTCAGAATAGATAACAAATAGTGCCTATTGATGCAAAAAAAAACAAAGTTTCAAAAATAACTTTTCGCACGCCTAATCGATCAGGCACTTGAAGATGGATCGGGGCAAGATCCTTCTTTGATCGATCATGACTCATGGGGCAATTCCCTTAGGTGCCTGATCTTAGATCCCCTGATCGATCAAGTACTTGGAGACTGATCAAGCCAAGACTGATTAGGCACTTAGAGATCAATAATGCCAGTCAAAAGAAACTCATCAAACTGGTCATTTTGAGTACTCGTGGGTTCAGAATGAACGTTAGAATAAAAAATTATGACCATTTTAAATTGAGATGTACATCTCGACTCATTTTTCACTAAGAGATTTTTTAACAATTACACCTAGGGACATATATTGGCCTTAAGGCCTTCCTATGATCAAACCTTGATCTTTGGAGGATCTCTTACAGTAGTCACACAACACCCATTTATTTTTATACCTGATTTTCCTTTCAGACTTGAAAATGATGACTTGTCTCTTCCTTGACACTTCTCTTTAACACTTTTTTTTGGGTTCTTTGCTTTATAGCCTTGGTTTATTACACGTGAATTTCTTCCTTGTCATGTGATGGTCTCCACACAAAACACTTTTGTGCTTACTCATTATGTACACAACATGAATAACATATTACTTAAACTTATAATGAAATTGAAAAATTACTTAAAGACTTTATAGATGCAAATAAAATAAACAAGACAAACAAACTACATAACACAAGTATTTATAGTGATTTAACACTCTAGACTTATGTCCACTCCCAACTGATTCAACCCAAACCTTTATAGTTTTATTAATAGTACTAAAAACTATTACAAAAAAAAAATCTAAAATTTACATAAAACATCCAAAAAGTATTCCACCTTTTAGATGCACTCCTAATATCTTCGATAGACATGCTTCAATTCAATATCTGTAAAAAATAATCAACTACACTTGACTGCAACAAGTGTTTCATAACAATATGCCTTTGATAATTCCAACAAAAACTACTCGATAGGATAAATATTAAAAAGACTGCCAATTGTATAGTATATGTAGTTTATATATATATATATATAGAAAATCTTCCACCTTTTAGATACATTCCTAATATCTTCGATAGACATGCTTTAATTAAATATCTCTAAAACATAATCAACTACACTTAATTTCAATAAGTGTTTCATAAGAATCTGCCTTTGATAATTCCAATAAAGACTATTTGATAGGCTAAATATTGAAAAGACTGCTAATTATATTGCCTCTGTAGTGTGTGTGTGTGTGTGTGTGTGTGTGTGTGTGTCTATATATATATA
>JAOXJP010053631.1:0-30152 GCA_025762735.1 Platanus orientalis
GGTTAACACCTTGGTTGGGGTAGGTCTGCCCTTGGGTGGATGTACTCCAATATGAGTGAGGTTGCCAATGGGGAGAAAGCCGTATTTCTTGGCCTTCACTTTCTATGGGAAGTAAAAATATTTATGTTTTTTGTTTTTGTGTTGTTTCTTTTTTTTTTTATCTTAATTTAATTAATTTGATTAATGTTTTCATTGTTTTTTTTTTTTTGCATGTTTGGTGTTATGAGAGGTTGACTCCCTTGGCTCCTCATAGAAAGGGGAGAGTTCTATTTCTCATGCCTTATGTTGAGAGGTGGAAGACCTCTAACACTTGACCGAAGGCATGGAAATCTATTTCCATGTTTAGGAGGGATCTAGATCAGATCACTTCTACCTAGGTAATATTTTAATTAGTTAATTGATTTATTACTATGTTTGTTTGTTTTATTTATGTTTTAATTAATATTTTCTTTGTTTGTAGGTTAATCGGGATCATTGGGCAGCTTAGGGGTTGAGTGGAGATCTAGCTCGGGAGTTTTGGGTTACCTCGGACTGGTTGATGTCCAGGGTGATCCTATTAGCCCCTAGGGAGGAAGAGTGGTACCTAGAGGAGAGGTGTTACAGGTAGTTAACCTCTCCTGATAGGTTTGTGGTGCTTGGCCCTCCTAGTGTGATTGAGTCTGAGGGGGCTTTGGGCGTGGAGTAAGTGGGTGAGCCTATAGACCCCTACTTGCTTCCTGATCTAGATTATTTTGAGTGGTGGGCCACTCAGACTTGCAGGCCCTTGGGAGGTCTGGTTGAGGGAGAAGTATATTGCATTTGTTTATTTTAATTTGTTGTTTACTTTACTGAGCTTTTTAATTCTAATTGCCTTCATTTTTTTGTTTTGATAGGCTGGTGTTGGGCCGGCTGGCCAACCTAGGGTTGTGCCCCAAGGGGAGGAAGTACTAGCCCCTGAGAGGAGAAGGAGAAAGAGGAAGGCTCTAAGTGAGGGAACCACGACTGAGAGTTTATTGGGTATTGGGGATGCTCCCTATGATGGTTTTAGTGATCGACACGAGAGGTGGGGTACAGGAGCTACCTCTCCTAGATAACATAGTACCAGAGGATTGGGTTGAAATTCTATCCTAGAGGGGGGGTGAATAGGATTTGTCATACTCTTTTCAATTAACTTAATTTTCTGTGGTTTATCTTACCATCCTTGTTAGTTAATTTAACAATATATTGATTCAAGTCTCTATTATCAATTTTGTCAATTTAATCTTAATTGGTAATGCACATAATAAACACAATTGTATCAATCACATGAACACAAAATAGAGCAAATGTACACAACCACAACACAGATGTTTATAGCAGTTCGGTACTAAGGCCTATGTCCACTCCTAAAACTCAATCGAGGGCTTCCCGTAATTTAATTCAGATTGAAATATAGACAATATAGGTAAAATTCACATAAAACCCTTTCTACTTGCTATGCAAGCTAAACCTACACTCTATCTCCGAAGAGTGCAATACTCCTTCCGGTGTCTCTGACGGAAGGGATACAATCAATGAAATAAATAGAACAGATACAGATTACCTCATAAATAATGATATATCAATGTGTACGGAATGTGGATGCTCCTTTTTACGAGCTGATGTACATTTTCTTTCACAGTTGAAACACAGTAGAGAACACGCTATTGAGCCTTTTGAATCACTAGTTTTCTTGCAATGGACAATCAATATTACTCTCTTCTTTTGATATATGAGGTAGTATGCCTAGAGAGATGATTCACTCAAGTATTTTTAATGGCACAAGATCAGATTAACAACTAGCACACAAACTTCCCGGCTTTCAAACTAGCTATTTTCTCAGACAAGATTTTCTCATTTTGTTTGTTGCTCTTTCTTCTCTTCTTTGAAACCTAGGGTATTATCACCCTTTTATAGAACTTAAACTAACCTTAGTTCATAGGATTAGAGCTCTTTCAAACGGACAAGTCCTAAGAAGAGTCAGATTGGAATCTCAAAAATAGAAGTGAGTTTTTATGAAAACCCACGGCTATGATCGATCACACTTTTTCTGTGATCGATCAGGCCCTGAGATCATAACTCTCGGGGTTTTTATTTTTTTGCCTCTAAATAGACTTGTGATCGATCAGCCGTGGTCGATCACAGATCTTATGATTGATTAGGGTCTGTAATTTTTCTACACTTTGTCTTATTACTTCTTTTTGGTTGTGGGCCTTTTTTCTTTAACTTCTAGGGATAGCTACAAATGTATTTTGGCCCCTTTTTACATCTAACACTTATCTTATGGTCATTCTTAGTGATTTTAGTGCATAGTGCTAAGTGTGAAGATTTTTCGAGGTTAGTGCATATCAGGAGCACCCATTCAGCTTTGTTTTTGTCATTCTTCAAGTTTAGCTTCTTTGTGTTGAGTCTTCAATCTGAGTCTTGATTTGGTTATTCATCTTCGGTACTTGCCTTGATCTTGTAGGTCTTCAGTCCATCTTTGCCTTCTTTCTTTCAAGCTTAGAGCAACGTCATGGACTTGACTTGACACTCTACAAGTCACTGTTTTGACATGGGATTAACAATATATAATCCTAACAAATAAAACCAAATGTTTGTCAATTGCAAAAAGGTAAGTACTATTTAATTAGAGTTATTTAACTGTTATGAAATATTATCAAAGGTTCGATGAACCTAGATTAAAACCGTTAGCATTCCTTAATAGCTATATGTCATTAACTAAGGTTTAATGAACCTAGACAAACCTTTGACATTTCTATAATGGTTAAGGGTTGTTAGTTAAGTCCATTAAGATGTGACAATTAAGCCCATTAGGACAAAAAAAATATAATGGGTATCATAAAACCTTTGACATTTCTACACTGGTTAAGGGTTGTTAGTTAAGCCCATTAAGATGTGACAATTAATCCCATTAGGATAGAAAAATAATGGGTGTCATTAATCCCATTGAATTGTGACTCAATAATTAGAGTTCAATATCTTTTAAAATAAGCCTAATAAAAGAAAAATGAAGAAGCTCTATCAACATAGAGTCAGGCGTGCAAAAGGCTTTGAAAGAAAAGCAATGTGAAAAAGACACTCTCATTTATCTATTTCATTAAACATTGAACAATACCTTCTTTAGGAAGGCTCTTTTTGGTTCTATGTTTTTGTAAATAGAAAAGTCTTTACAAGAAAAACTTGAGACTTAGGCACTTAGAAGAAGAGATTCTTCTCCACTGGATCTTTTAAATTCGTAGGGAAAAGGCTTAATTCCAAGCTTGGTTAAATCTTAGGGTTAGTGCAATTGATTCCCTTGCACAATTGGGTGGAGACCATGGTTATTGTCAAGAAACTTTTTCATATACACATCCATGTCTCAAAATCATATAACAATAAACTACTATTGGCTTGATCCCTTCAATGGGTATGTAAGCAACCTATTCAATAGGTTCAACCATAATTTATTCTTGAAAGGATGATCATACATAATTTTTTTTTAATCTTTATTGAATTCCACAAATCCAATTATGGTTTTGGAATTAATATTCCAACGATTTAGTAAAATTTGGAACCTAAGTCGATTAACTGGTTGCAATAGTGACCAAGGTATTTTTTCATCCTAGAAAAGATAACTTGTCACAAAAAAAAAATAAAAATGTGCTCAAAACCATCATACTAGTGGAGGTAGAAGAATCTATACTTTATACTCAAGAGGTTTCTAAATCAGTAATATGATGAATTTTAAGGAAAGAAATTCCATGATTAGGTCATTGATACCTAGAATCTATTATTATACCAAAAGACTAAGTACCATTTTATGTTTGCCTACTATTGGTAATGGTATTTCTTGAATCTAATAATTCAAATGAATTATTTAAATTCCAAGTTTATAACTCGATGGTTTTCTCTGGTTGCGATACCTAATTGTAAATTAGATGAAACAATTATAGTAGTTATAAAGTTTAGATTCTCCAAAAAATTGGCATGTAATAACATATGGTTCTATGTAAATAATACAATGAGGTTTCTTATAAGAATTAACCTAGATATGACAATAAACTCTTGAGTATGACGGTACCAATGGAGGATGATGAGTTGGCCTGTAATTTCATCATCAAGTTTATAGCCTCTCAATTGATGGTACACATTGAGGATGATTAGTAGGCCTCTAATTTAATCATGACCTTTTATTGGTTTATTAGATGTTCTTTGTCACCCATGTAAAGAAAGATTTTGTGAAACTAGTGAATGTGGAGAAAGGAATTGAAGAAGTCATTCAAGTTGGAATGATCCCAGAATTTATTTCCCAGTTCAATTCTCCTAGAACCCCATCTAAACCAATTTACAATAAGCCAATTACAAAAAGAAACCTGTCAGAGAAGTCCATGCAGTGTACCAAGTGCCTCTACCAGTCAATCTTATTATCATTACACCACTAGCTTTGAGAGCTTTAACACCACCACCAACTTTTACTCCCATGAATCCTATATAAACGATTCCTTCTAGACCATAACAATTCAAGAATTGTACTATAGCCGATAGAGCAAGCAATGTGATGAAAAT
Source organism: Platanus orientalis (assembly GCA_025762735.1). Taxonomy (NCBI): domain Eukaryota; kingdom Viridiplantae; phylum Streptophyta; class Magnoliopsida; order Proteales; family Platanaceae; genus Platanus; species Platanus orientalis. The sequence goes on from JAOXJP010053631.1 coordinate 4,546, forward strand.
ACCTCTCCTTGATCATAGCAAAGCCAATAGTCCTCAAGTTAACATGATAGGGATTTAAGAGTTATATTTTGACCCAACAAATCTCATCCACCCACTTGAAGAGTTTGAGTGTAACACTTTTCCAGTTCTCTCAGGAGTATAGAGTGTAGTGAACATTGTTGATAACAAGGAGGTCCATGTTGAAATTCCAATATTGATTATAGAGGGGGGGTGAATAGGATATTTTAAAAATTCTTTTCAATTACCTAAATTCAATTACTTATTTAATTAATTAAGTTGTTCCCAATGTTTAATTGCAATTGAATTGCACACATGAATATGAATATGTTTAATTGTATTGCATGTGAGGTTATATCAATATGTGCAATGCTTGACAATATAAATGATAAATATAAAGGCAAACTACAAATAATCATAATACACACAAGATGTATAGTGGTTTAGCACAACAGCCTACATCCATTCTCAAAGGCTCACCACAAGCTATGTAATTTTATTAAGATTGAAAGTATTACAATCAATGCTAAAATTAAACAAAAAGCCTAGTCTACTTTCTAAGCAAGCTACACCTGGTGTCTCTGGTGGGTGTGGTCTATGGTCTACTCTTCTGATGTCTCTAGCGGAAGAGCTAAGGGTCTACACTACCAGTTTTTCTGATGGTAGTACCAATTCTCCCTGTGTATCCAACGGGTGAAGTCTCAATAACTTAAATAAAGTTAAACACAAAAGTTACTTCTTGAAGGTTGGTGTTGCCTTGTACATAGTTGGGGTTTCACCTCCTTGGGCAAGATGTGACTATTTCTCCCCAATGCTTCTTGGTTGGCTCCTCAATCTAGTTGAGCTAATACCGGTAGGTTGCTCCTCCTTGAGCAAGATGTGACACACACACCCACACTTTCTTCTCTTGGGTTTACTTTTGGACAAACCTTTATAGCCTACTTCCAAGAGATGTGCCTAAACAAGACTAGAGAGGTGGCAATTGAATGGTCTTGGTATTGATTTACCTATCTAAGAATAGAGAGATATTTGCTAAAGATTTAGAGAACTAAATCTCTCAAGATATACCAAAAATGAGCAATAGAGATTACAAAGAATGGAGATTTATCAAGAACCATTACTTTACTCATTTGGGGTTTAATCCTTTTAATAATGGATAAAAATTACTTGTGTCTATAGGATTAGAACATCGCTCAATGGTCAAACAACATAGGCCATTGATTTAAAATAATTTTTTAAAGTTTTGACTATTGTATAGTGTTTTTGCTACTTTCGATCAATCATAGATCATTCAAATGTAAAAACACTCAAAACCTATAACCCAAGAGTTGTTGGTTCAATCTTAGATTAATCCTAGATCGATCTAAATAAGTTTAGATGATCCAAACTATTTGGATCGAACTGGGAGGTTTGGATTGATCCTGGTTCAATCCTGGATCGATCCAAATGCTCCGTAAAGCCTCTAAAATACTTAGAATAGCTACAAAGACCTTGGGATCATCCCTCCATGGTCTGAGAAAGTCCATAGACCTTTAGAACTCCTCTTTAGACCCTTGATTCACCTTGACTACATCACTTTACCTGATTTACCTTATATGAACTTAGAGTGAGTTGTGAATCCTTTGAGATGACTTGTATGCTCCCAGTTTGCTTTTCTTGAGGTCTTCTTGGTGCTTGATAATGATCTTTATAATGCTTTGAGATGAAGAATCCCCTAGATTCTAACATGACACCACTCATGTCCTAGTCTATACAATACATGTATTTTAGAGTTCATAGAATTTACAGTACATTACGTTTACATATATTTCCATGTGTCTCCAATATCTAGATCCTTTTGTCATTCTTGTTCTAGTTAAGCCTTTGGTTAGTCCCCCATATCCATAACCATATCCTCTAGTTTTTCTCATTTCCTCTCACATCAATATCCCAACTCCAGACTATAACTCTCAAGATTTGAAACAAGTCTCTTGGACTCCTTAGTTGTCACCATCATAGATGAAAGGTCCTCTAGTGTAACTCTAATAGATCAAATAGTTCATGTTATTACTATATTAGGTAGAGTGTACAAGTTAGACTATTAGAGATAGATTGAAAATGAGAAAGAGAAAGTAGGAGATATTTTAGATAGAGTGATTGAGTAGACACTAAAAGGAAGGGCATGGGCCAAGAGAGAGCAAAAGAGAAAGTAATTTTAAGATATGATAAACCAAGAATAGAAAAGTTTGAGAAATTCATCCAGAATGAAAAGTTCAGTTTGATAGAGCAATTGGCTAAGAACCTAGCTCAAATTTCTATCATAGGCTTGTTATTTTCATCTGAAGATCATAGAGAGCAATTCCTAGAGATCATCACCAAGGCACAAGTTCGAATAGATTTATCTTTAGTGAAATTCTATGAAATGAAGGGTCAAGTAATCAAGCAACAGGTAATTCACATTCAAGGAATATGAGATACATAAAGAGGATCTAAGTCATACCTCCCCTCTATACATCAAAATAGTTAGAAATGGCTTAGGAATCCCATTGGTACTTGTTGATAACGTGTGCACCCTAAATGTATACACCATGGAAGCCATTAGGTCACTAGGGTTCTTAAAAAAGGAATTCAAAGGAAATCCCATGAACATCAAGGCATTTGATAGAACCACTCATCAGAATTGGGGAGATATTGAGCTGACCCTCCTTATTGGCTCCTTAGTCTTTGTCATTCCCTTCTATATGGTAGATGTCAAGTCTTTGTTCACCCTACTCTTAGGGAGACCAAGGATCTATGCAACCAAACCCATTTCCACCACCATCCACTAGTGTGTCAAATACACTTATCATGACAGCTTAGTTAGTCAAGGCCACAAGAAATTCCAACTCATACAAAGGGATGCTTGGTAATGAAAGGGAAAAATATTGATCCATTTGAGTTTTATGCCTCATATCAAATCAATATGGTAGAGCACAGTGTATAGAGTATTAGAACAGAGCTACAAATGCCAATTTATCTAAGAATGTTAGCTAGGATGAAGTTTAATCCTCACAAAGGTTTATGATCACAATAACAAAGGATCTTACATCCCATCAAGGACATAGGACAAACAAAGAGATAGGGGCTAGAATATGAGCCCTGTCATAGGCTGGACGTTAGCTTCAATCTTCGGAAAGAGAATGTTCCCATGTACCATAGTGTCAGGGAAACAGTATTAGCCATGGCCAATATATTTGTCTTAGTAGGAAGAAAAATCGTAGTAGAAGATCTAGATTACCAGTGTTGCTATTATTCATATCTACTCAGTCATGTAAGGCAGAATCAGAAAGATAAAAGTCAAAATGGGAAGTAGAACTCTCAAATTCTATTGTAGATCAGTTATACCATACCTCCATCCTCTTAAAGTCAACAAGGAGTGATGCAGAAATAAGATCAGAAGAAGAAACAAATGAGAAGAACAACCAGTCAGAGGACACCCAGACAGTGTTCCCCCTAGAGGCCATACCTCCACATCATCCAGCTCACCAGAGTCCATTTCCATCTCACTTATTCTATTAGATGAGTGAATAAGCATATCAGTCACTCATCCTTGCCATCACCAATGGTAAAGTTTCCATCAAGGAGCTCGACTTAAGGCTTGAGCATGTCCGATTCTATCCCTACACTAGCTATTTTTCTCTAGCCTATGTGATCCATTGGAAAAAATAATGTAAATGTGGAAAAGAGAAAAAAAAAGAAAAAGGAAAAAGAAACAATTTTGTGAAAGGGTGATAAAAAATTTCTATTCGTTGCTTTATACCCTTCTAGATCAAAACTACGACTTAACTTGATTCCACATCATGGGTATCTAGGAAACTTAGGGTCCCCCCCTCCTCCCTAGTTTAGTCAAATGCATAAATAAAATAAAGGTTTCCTCCATGATTTGAGTCTCATTCATCATTTCTCATATGTTCAAATTCCTTGATTCAGTTCATTATTTAAAGCATCTTAACATATTCAATTCAACTCAACCCATTTTATTCTTTGAAACCTTTAAAGTTATTTAATTTAATTCACTTCAAATAAATAATTCAGTTAACAGATCTTCTCTTCTAGACTCCTTGGTCCACCTATGGACCCATTAGAGAATGACCTTGAGCTTCATGGCAAGAATTTACCTGAAGAGATCCTCACTTTAGAAGAGCGCTACGAGAATAGGAGTTTCCTAGAAGCAGATTATGTAGGGGAAATCAGCCTTGGCACAACTATTAATTCCAAGTCTGTTAAGACCGGTTCATCTAGATCTTTGTTGACTTGCTACAAGAATTTGAGGATGTTTATGCTTAGACTTATGAGAAAATGCTTGGATTGGATACCAATTTAGTGGTACAAAAGTTGCCCATATCTACATGTTAAGCCAGTGCAATAGAAATTAAGAAAGTTGTATCCTAAATGGTCCCTAAAAATTAATACATAAGTAGAAAAATAGCTCTAGGCTAGATTCCTAATGGTAGCTATTTACCTCGAATAGATAGCAAATATATTGCTAGTGCCGAAGAAAAATGGGGTTGTATGGATGTGTATGTACACCAGGGATTTAAACAAAGAAAGTCCAAAAGATGGTTTCCCACTCTCACACATTGATGTTTTGGTAGAAAACATGGTAGATCTTGATAGAAAGTTGTCCATTGATGGTTTTCAAGTTACAATAAGATCAACATGGCAGATGAAGACAGAGAAAAGATATCTTTCACCACTTTATGGGGAAGACATTGCTGCAAGGTCATTCTCTTAGGGATACATAATGCAAGATCCACTAATCAGAGAGCCATGACAATGTCATTCCATGACATGATTCACAAGAAAATAGAGATTTACATGGATGACATGATTGACAAATCAGCAAAGGTTATCAACTATGTAATGGACTTGAGGAAGTTATTCATCACATTGCAGAAGTACAAGATTATGTTGATTGAAATTTATATTTGGAGTAAGACAAGGAAAATTATTGAGTTTTATCATGAGTAATAGAGGCATTGAGGTAGGCCTAGCGAAAGCAAAGTAATCATTGATATGCCTATTCCTTAGACTGAGAAAGATATCTTAGAATTTCAAGGTCACATCCAATACATTAGTAGATTCATTGATCAATTGAAACTAGTATGCAAGCCTATCTTCAAACTCCTTAAGAGAAATCAACCTATTCTATGGAATGAAGAGTGTCAAGGGGCCTTTGAAAATAGCAAGGAGTATTTGCCTAGTTCTCATTCCTCTAGTGTCATCTAGACAACTTTTGTTAGACCTTGTGGTTCATGAGTCTTCCATGGGTTGTGTTCTCAATTAGTGAGAGAAATTGGATACAAAGTGAGAGCTATCTATTATCTAAGAAAAACATTCATTGATTATGAAACTAGATACTCTCCTTTGGAGAAGACATGCACAACTTTGGTGTGGGCCACCAAGCATCTCCACCATTACTTCATTTCGTACCCTATCCTCCTAGTGCCCAGGATATACACAATCGTGTACTTGTTAGAACAATCAGCCACATCAAGGATAATAGCACGATGTTTTATGTTATCCTTAGAGTTTGAAATCACATATATGGCACAAAAAGCAATCAAGAGGCAGGTAATAGTAGACTACGTAGTAGAACACCCTAATGATGAGACTAGCTTGTTCAAATATCAATTTCTAGATGACGATATTCTGTGCATATAGGGAGACACTAGTCGGAAAGGGAGTATATGGTGGATGTATTTGATGGAGCATCCAATCATAGGGGTCAGGGAGTCAGAGTAGTCTTGATTTTTCCCAATGAGTAGTATATCCTAATATTAGTCTAATTACAATTCAAATGCACCAACAACATATATAGCTAAATATGAAGCATGTATTAAGGGATTTAAAGCAACCTTGAACATGGGCATCAGAGACCTAAAAGTATTTGGAGACTTATCAGTAGTGATCTATTAGTTGATCAGGGATTGGAAAGTGGATTACTTGAAACTGATGGATTATTATGATTGTATAGAGAGGTTGACACAAAGATTTGATTACATTACTTTTGGTATATGTGTCTAGATTGAAAAATCAGTTTGCAGACACTCTGGAAACATTAGCCTTGATAAAAGACATCCTAGAGGGTCTAGGCTCACTACCTATCTATGTACAATAAAGGGAAAAATCAGTAGTATGTATGAAAATTTTGGTTCAACAGGAGCACAAGATACCACGGTACTATAATATTCAACAGTACTCCAAGAAAAGAACAATCCTAGCAGATGCCACAAAGAATGATAAGTGTAGTTTGCAATGTTAGCTTCATAATACATGGCTCTAGCAGGAAAACTATGCAAAAAGTCACAATCACAAATCATGCTTAGGTGCCTAGATGATGAAGAGGCAGCCCGAATGATCATGGAAACACAAAGAAATTTGTTGCCTTTAAATGAATGGAATCATGATGGCCAAGAAAATCATGTGTATGGGATATTATTGGACTATTCTAGAGAATGATTGTTGCAAGCATGTCAAGGAGTGATGTCTAAGTCAAGTGTTCACAAGGATATAATTATGTTATGTCAACAATTTCGGATTAGATTTATATTCTCTTTTGCATACCACCCTCAACTGAAAGACATGGTAGAGACAAAAAATAAAATAAAATAAAATAAAAACTTAAAAAGATATTAAACAAGACGTTAGAGACACATGTACACTAGAATGAAATGTTTCCTTATGCCTTGCTAGCATACAAGACATCTTTCTTAACATCCACAATTTTACCCATTGAAGTAGAGATACCCTAACTTTTGAGTAGCCCTAGAAGTAGGAGTAGACATGTTATAATGGATATAGAACAAAAATGATTAGTTGAGTCTACTAAATGAGAGGTGTCTCAGGGCTATTTGTTATGGTCAAGGGTACAAAAGAAGAATGGAAGCAACATTTAACAAGATAGCGAGCCACAACATATCCAAGAAGGAGACTTGGTAGTGAAGAAAACATTCCCAATTATGAAGGCCCTTATGTTGTTAGGTAATGACTCTCAGGTGAGGCCCTCATGTAGAGACAAATGGACGTTGAAGATCTACCTCGGCTTATCCATGTTGACCAAATGAACAGATACTATCCTTGAATGTTATTGTCAAAATCAAGATCAATTCATTTGGAAGGGAAGGGAGGCCAACCTTGGCCATTTGTTTTCAATTTGGCACAAATAATCCCTAAAAAAACATTTAATCCATAGTAAAAAAATAAAAAATTGAGCCTCTTACCCATTCTCTCATAAAACCCACTTTAAGGTATTATATCTTGTAAAATCATTAAAACACAATAAAATTTCATCAAGGCAAAAGAAACTTCCTATCCCCATAGAGGTTTTTTTTTTATTTTTTTAAAAAAATTTTTAAAATCCACATTATTCCCCATTCCAAAGGGTCACAAAATCAATGAATACCTTAAATGAAATTAAAGCCCAAAAACACATAACATTGCATCCTATCATTAAAGACTTCTTAGATTCATATTGAATTAACAATGATAAAGGCAAGTCATTCAACATAAAATTTCAACACAAGGTCAACACATTAAATAAATAAAAAATAAAACAAGTAAAATGCATGATCTAGAAATGACATGTGGAAAACCGTAAGGACCATAAGAATAAAAGCATCCGATCATGGCAAGATTAAATAATCATAGACTTACTTGAAAGTTAGAAATGATAGTTGTGGTGAAATAATAATGCGAAACCTAGTCTTGGTGAAAACTTGAAAAGGAACCAGGGGCAAAAAAAAAAAAAAAAAAAAAAAAAAAAAACAAAGAAAATCAGAAACATAGACTCGAGGAAAATCCAAAAGGGCATTGAGGAAAAAAGATAAAAAATGAAAGTAAAGGAACGTCAATGAAGATAGATGAGCAGTGGAATATAAAACACTTTAGAAAGGATATCTCATTCAAAAATAATGAACTCTTGGTCTAGTTTAACATCTAAAAGTCTTTGAAGTAGGTACACCCCAAAAGATGTAAATGCATAGACAAGCAAACTAGTATTAATAGAACCAAAGATACTCTAGTCCTTCCAAAGCTCTGAGAAACCTTTGAGAATGAGATCAATGTCCTAACCTGAAAGTGTTAGAACAAGGAATCATTTTCCAACTCCCCAGGGCGCTAATGAGTCAAGATGGTGAATTTCACAACCAAAAGCTCATTCATTCAATCAAATAAAATCAATCAATTTCTAAAGTCATTCATTTAGTCCAATAAAGAAATCAATCAATTATTCAAGTCATTCAGTCTAATAAAGAAAATTAATTAACTGTTCAAGCTATTCATTAATCAAATAAAGTCAATCAATTGTTCAAGTCAATCAAATCAAGCCAACAAATCATGTAATTCGGGTAAAAACTTTAATGGATCAGCCTCTTCATTCAAGTCAATCCTACTCAGTCAGGCTATCAATTATCAAATTCAATTTGATCAAAGTAGCCATGCAATTCAACTCAATCAACCAATTGGTTGTTGCAAGTCAAATTTAATCAACCAATTTCTCAAGTCAAGTCAAACTCAGTCTATCATTCTTTTGAGTCATGTCAAGCTGACTCAATCACCTTTTCAACTCAAGTCAAACCCAACCATACAATCAATCAATCTTTCAACTCAGCTACTTAAATAAATCAATCATTTAAGTCCCCATCAATTAATCATTGCAATCAATTCCTAAATCAAAAATCCAATGACAATATACAAAATCATTCAATGAATCTTTTGACTTCACCTTGTTGGGTCATTGCTCCATGAGGCAATCAAAGATATCAATGAATCTCTTGACTTAACCTTGTTAGGCCATTTCTTCATAAAGTAACCAAAACAAATAAATTAATCAATCTCTTGTCTTAATCTTTTCTAGGACATTGCTTCACAAGGTAGTCAAAATACATCAATTAATCAATATCCCGAATCAACCTATCCCGAATCAACCTTGCCACTACATTGCTTCACGAGGTAGTTAAAACAAATAAATCAACCAATCTCTCAACTCAACCTTGCTAGGTCATTGCTTCACAAGGTGGTAAAAGTCATCCTAAGGTTAAGTCCACCCTAAGGATCAATCAATGTCAATTTCAATATCAATCAAGTCAAATTATTCTTGACACAACCTTGTCGGATCGTTGCTTCACGAAGTGGTCAAGGATCATCCTTGCGATGAGTCTATCCTAAGGATCTATCATGCCTCAACCTTGCCAAGTCATTGCTTTGCAAGGTAGTCAAAAGAATCCTTAGGTTGAGTCTCCCTTAAGGATCAATCAATATCAATGTATCAACGTCAATCACAATATAAATCAAGTTAAATCATTCTTGAATCAATCTTGCCAGGCCATTGTTTGGCAAGGTAGTCAACATCATCCTTGGGTTAAGCCTTCCCCAAGGATGAATTTTGACTTAACCTTGTCGAGCCTTTGCTTTGCTAGGTACTCAAATTCATCTTTGTGCTGAGTTTTCCTTAATGATCAATCATTTTCAATAAATCAAAGTCAATCCTAATTTCGATAAAATCAAATCAAATCAATGTTGACACAGCCTTGTCTGGTAATAGCTTCGTAAGATAATCAACATCATTCTTTAGCTGAGTCTCCCTAGGAATCAATCTCAACTTAATCTTGCTGGGGTTATTGCTTCACAAGTAAGTCAAAATCATCCTAGAGCTAAGTCTCCCTTAAGGATTAATAAATTTAAATTTCAATCACTATTAACCAATCTTAGTTTCAAAATCAATCAATCAAGCACAGTCTCAGTATCAATCATGAGTCAAAGCACTCAATGTAAAAGTAATATGTTGTAAATTTCATGAAGTCCAAAATACATGTATTGTATAGACTAGGACATGAGTAGAGTCATGTTAGAGTCTAGGAGGTTCTTGGGTCAAAGCATCATGAAGATTATTATCGAGTGCTAAGGAAGCCTTAAAAGGTCAATCCGGGAGTCAACAAATCATCCCAAAGGGTTCTCACTTCATTTCAAACTCTTATAAGGTAAATCAGGTAAAGTGGCATGACCATGGTGAACCAAAGGTCCATAAAGGGTGTACAAAGGTCCACGGACCTTCCCTAACCAAGGAAGGATGATCCTAAGGTATCTGTAGCCTTTCCAAGGTTGTTGGAGGAATTATAAGGCATTTGGATTGATCCAAGATTGATTCAAACCTTCCAGTTTGATCCAAATAATTTGGATTAATCCGGGATCAATCCAATAACTCTCGGGTTGTAGGTTCTAAGTGATTTTGCATTTGGATCGATCTAAAATAGTGAAAACAATGTATAATGGTTAAAACTTTAAAAATCCATTTCTAATCATTAGCCAATGTTATTTGACCATTAGAGAATGTTCTAATCTAATGGACATGAATCATTTCATCCAATGTAAGAGAGAATGAGCTCCAATGAGCAAACTAATGGTCATGAATGCTCTTTGATAAAAACTTGCTTATTTTTGGAAAATTCATAAGAGATTCAACTCTCTAATCTATTGGAAATCTCTCTCTAAGCCTAGATAGGAAAATTTATATCCTTTTGACCATTCCTGACCTCCTCTCTACATTGTTAAGGTAAATCATTAAGAGATAGGAACCAAGGGTTGTCCAAGACAAATCCTTATGACGAAGAGTGTGAGCTTGATAGTCACATTGTGCTCAAGGAGGAGCAACCCACCAAGCTTGGCTCTCTAACTTGAAGAGCTAATTAAAAAGCATTGGGGAGCTATAGTCACATCTTGCTCAAGGAGGAATAACCCCAACTTATGTGTAAGGGAATACCAACCTTCAAAGAGGTAAACACTTGCCTCATAATTTAAGTTTATGTTATTGAGACCTCTCCCACCGAAGACATTGGGAGAATTGGGTCTACCACCGAAGACACCGGTAGTGTGAACCCTTAGCTCTTCCGCCAAAAACACTGGAAGAATAGACCATAGACCACACCCGCTAGAGACACCGGGTGTAGCTTGCTTGACAAGTAGATTAGGCTTTTTGTTAATTTTATCCTTGATTGTAATATTACCAATCTTAATAAAATTATATAACTTGGTGGTGAGCTTTGGAAAGTGGATGCAGGCCATTGTGCCGAACCACTATATATCTTGTGTATATTATGATTGCTTGTGGTTTGCCTTTGCATTTAGCATTTATATTGTCAAGCATTGCACTTATCGATATAATCTCACTTGCAATACAATAGAATATATTCATAATTCAATTACAATTAAACATCAGGACCAATGTAATCAATTAAACAACAATTGAATTTGGGGTAATCTAAAAAGAAATTTTAAAATATCCTATTCAACCCCCCTCTAGGATTAATATTGGAACTTCACTCAACATGCAGTTTTATCTTTTCTAAGCTATTGCTTCACAAAGATTGGTAACCAAACCTGTACCCTTGGAAATGAGGCCCTGAAAGCATAAAGAATGTTGCTTCCCCTTCCTTCATGAACTATGTATGACTTAATCCTTTCGCTTCAACGCTTTAGGTATATACGAAGCTTATGTTTCCCCCAAGTTCAATCACTAAATCAGGATCCAAGTGTATCTTAACCTCACATTATTAGTCATCTATCAGTTTATGGGTTTACAACAACCTGGTTCCAACTTTCCCTAAGCTAGTACTTTGCAATACAAACCAGAAAAATTACAACCTGGCTTATAGGACTTAGTCTTCCTCAGATTAAATCTTCTCTCTTCACTGAACTACATATGACTTTATATTGTAGTGTATGTAATTCAAGTATGTAGGAAGCTTAGGTTTCTCCCATGTTTAGTACCAAATAAGGATCCAATGATATCCAACCCTTACATTATCAATTATCATCAATTAGTGAATCTAACACTCGACTCTAACTTTGTTGGGTCATTACTCTATGAAGCAAGTTAAAAATCTATAACCTTTAGGACGTCTCCTCCCAAAGGTATAATCTTCTCCTTTCTTCATCGAACTATATAGGACTTGATCTTATAGCATTCATGCTCCAAGTACATAGGAATCTTGGGTTTCCCCCAAGTTTAGTCGTAAATAAGGATCCAAGGGCATCCAACCCTAACACCATCATTAGTTAGCAGATCTGAAGACAACTGACTCCAACTTCACTAGGCCACCACTCCATGATGTGAGTCAAATCTCTCGATGGGACTAGTACACCATTGGAAAATTTTGGCTTAAAAGAACTCATCAATGTTATATCCTCTCGGTGAAGAGAAAGTTGTCAAACCTTGGTTTTTTGTTGTTGTTGTGAAGTAGTTGACCAACAATCCTTTCATCCTTGAAGAGGTCAACAAGGCATCTTTTGACTTAGAGGAAGCCATAAATTTCTATCTTACTAGTATATAAAAAGACATCAAATCATGTTCTTTAGGCTTTGAAGAATTGATAAAGCATCTTTTGTCTTAAAGGAACCTGTCAATGTTATGTCCTACTGATATTGAGAAAGTCATCAAACCATGTTTTCTCAGTTTGAAGAAATTTGACAAGCCATCTTTTGACTTGTGAGAAGATCATTAAATACAGTTCCCTTGTGCTTAGGGATAGTCATTAAATCTGATTTTTCCGTACGAGCATTGGGAGCTACTTGAAAATACCAAAAAAATAGAAGAGCACAAAAGTTAAAAAAATAAGAAAACCACAAAAAATTAAAATTAAAAGCCAAAAATAGTTAGGATAGGTAAGCAAGTAGAGATAGGATTATAATAAACTTCTCTTAAGTGATATCGATGGAGTTTGGAAAGGTGTCTTGCCTATATGAACAAATCCTTATGATGCTTTTTTTCTCTTTGTCACATAATAGTTATGTTGTCTATGAAAAAAAAAAGGCCTCTATCAGTGTCATAGTTTGGTTTGACAAGGACACAATCTTTTCTTGTTAAATCATATTATATTGTCAATTCAATTCCAAATGTCTAGGTAGCATATTGGCTATGAGTGTTTAATCTAAATGTACTGAGAGCCTATGAGTGTCAAGTATGAAAACCCCATCACCAAGACAAAGAAGATATCCAAGTACTGCAAAATTTCCTCAAATCAAGAAAAGGACTTTAGAGATGCTAGGAATCACCAACTCATCAACTCTAAGCTCAAATAGGTATATGAGGTCCATAAAGCCAAGAGGTGATGTGTGTGTGTGTGTGCTCACAAGTCCCCAAGACTAATGGTTGCCCTAGAAAAAACTTAGAAGACCTAAATAGGGTTAAATCATTGTTCCCAAAGGGCTTCCTAAAGACGGAAGTGCCTTAAACTTAAAAGGTAGAAAATTTAGGGGATGGCAAGCCCTTGTGAGACCATGCGAGTTTTAGCACTTGGTTATAACAAGTGCTCATGTGGTCAGGAGAGCTCTCACTGTGAGTTTTTTTTTCAGAACCTTTCACTTTGGGGAAATTTAAGCTAAGGTACCGTGAGCACTCAAGGGTACCCCCGAGCGCTCAAGCCTCGAGGCAAGTACTCATGGTCCCCAGGTCCTCTAATGGTAATAATTCTAATCATTATTTCCAACCGTTGACACCCCCTCCTTGGCTGAGTTTCGACTTAATAATTCTAAAACTGTTAAGGAGGGGACTTTAACATCTTCTATACTAATTGTTAAGCACTCTTGATCATTTGACAAGCATATCCACTTTGAATCAATACCCTTGAAGTGTTCTTTGGAAATCATAGGGAAATCCATTTAGAGAGAAGGTGAGAGTGACTTGGGTGCATTTGTTTGGAAAATCGTAAGAAAATCCATTTAGAGAGAAGGTGAGAGTGACTTGGGTGCAGTTGTTTAGAAAATCCCTGCGCTAAGTCTTATAGAAAGGCCCTTGATTCATTTAAGGAGCCATTGAAAGCTTGCATCACTCTTAGAAAACCAATTCTTGGAGCTCTCCATAACAGTGTGAACCATACAAGCAAATTTTCCTATTGATAGGCTGAGCACCACATTTTAAACCACTTCTATCACTACTTGAGAACGCCCACTAGAGCCACCAAATGTGAGGCACTCGTCAGAGAAACCGGGTGCATTGCAACACCTCTATCAAACACATTTGAGGGAGTACGTGCTCAATAGAGCATAATTAGTAAGTTTGGTTGATTTCCCTTGTAATACACATCCCACCGTGGGTATTGGAAAGTGGATGTAGGCCGTCATGCTGAACCACTATCAACTTGTCTCTAGTGATTGCATGGTTTTGTGTTTGTTTATAGTTTCTATATCTTAATTGATGCACAAACACCCTTAGATTGCAAATTGATTTAATTGAGCACAGTTGCACTTCCAAGCATATTGTGAATACTCTAATTTGCAATTAATTGTCAATTGAATGTTTTATAACTTCACTCTTAGAATCAAATATACGTGTTTAAATTGTAAGGTGTTTGGGATTAATTTAATTAATTTAATTGGACAATCTCTGGCCTTAAAGGAATTAAAAACTTGTATAAATCCTATTCACCCCCTTAAGAATTAATAGGGATCGAATTTCAATTGGTGTTAGAACAAGGTTTCTCTTATTGGGCTTAGGAAGTTAAGGTAGATCCATAGCTTGATCCTAGAGACCCATCTATGAATTTCTGTTATTGGAAAGCTCAAATGAGCATTTTCTTCAAAACATTGGACTTAGGTATTTAGAAATCTATCCTAAGGAGTTGGAAGAAACACACTAAGGAAGAAAAGACTGGGATGCAAACAACAAAAAAATAAAAATAGTGTTAACTACCAAGAACTAATTGTAATTGTTTGTGCCCTTAGTCCAGAAGAATTTAGACAAATTCATAACATAGAAATGACTAAGGAAGCATGGGACCTTCTAGAGGTTACCCATGAAGGGACTAGCACTGTGAACTAATCCAAGCTTCAAATGCTCACCTCAAAATTTGAATCCTTACGCATGGAGGAAGATAAATAATTTATAGATTTTTCATACTAGACTTCAAGATATTGTAAACTACATGAGAGGTCTCAGAGAAAAGGTGAAAGACACCAAGGTTGTTAAAAAATTTCTTAGATTCCTTCCCAAAAGTTTATATCCAAAGATAATGACCATAGAAGAGTGCCAAGGCTTTGACAAGATAAAATTCGAAGAATTGATAGGTTCAATACAAACACTTGAATTAAAACTAAAACCATTCAAGAAAAAGAAAAACATTACAATTAGGATAGAAGACTCCCCTAGCTCAGATGAGGACAACAATGAGAAGCCTTCCAAAGTTTTCCAATGGTTTGAGAAAAATGCAAGAAAAATAATAGAGGTTATAGGAAGGACCCTTCTTCAATAAGCCAACATACAAACTCTATGAGGATTGAGGTTCCTACAGAAGAACCTAAGTACTATGAATGTGAGGTTTTGGTCACTTTTCTAGAAAATGCCCAAACCACAAAGTAAAAACAAAAAGAAAGAAATGGTGGCCACTTGGGATGAGTTGGATGAGTCGGAATATGAATTCCAAAGTAGTGAAGAAAAATCTTCACAAAGAAATAAAAGCCTTAATGGCTTTTGGATCTCCAAGAGGCCTTCGATTAACTTTTTTATTGAGAGTGTGAAGTTGGCCAAGACCAATAAGAAACTAAAGAAGTCAAAAAAGGAATTGATTGAAAAATCAAAATCCTTGGAAATTTTACTCTCCCAATCTCAAACAAAGGAAATAGAAAAAGGAAATGAATTAACTATGCTCCTTAAGACCAAAGAGGAATTAAGTGAAAAGGTTAAGAGTGAATCAAAAACAATTCTCAACATTGAAAAGGAAAATAGAAAAAATAGAAACTAAAAGTCTAGTTTGGAAAAATGCAAAATTATACAAAAAAAAATCTTGAACTTAAACAAAAAGTCAAATCCTTGGAAGAAAACAAAAATATTTTTGACCTCACATGCTCCAAGTTCAATGTAAGAATTAATGAGCTACTCAAGCAAGTTCAAGAACTTGAGGAGCACAAAAATAAGTCTCTTAAATTGCTGAAGGTAGTAAAAAATTAGAGAAAATGTTGACAAAGTACAAAGAAAGTGATGATAGAAGGGGATTACGATTTAGCTCCAGAAATTCCAAACCTTTTATAAAAAGGCCGAAAAATGTCTTTGCAAAATACAAAAGAAAGGCTAAAGTCTCTCTCCAAGCACTACCACAAAAGCACACATATGGTGGAAGAATCATTATTCTTTTAAAGAAAAAGTTCATATCCATCATAAATGAAGAAAATGCCTAGCCAATCGAAAGGCTATGCCTTAACCTCTAGGAGTTATGCCACAACTTCTAAGAGACCACAAACTTACTATTGTGGATTATTAGGTCAGATGAGGGTTGAGTGCAAAAAAAGGCAAAGGGACTTGAGTGTCTAAAGGGTTCAAGAGTCTAAAAGAAAGAGGAGTGAAAAGAGAATACAAAGGAAAATCCACTTGCAAAACACTCAATATGAATGAAGACAAGAAAGAAAATCATTTTCAAACTGTTGAAAATGAAAAGAAAATGGTTCACCCAAGACAAGTAAAACCAAGCAAATATGTGTAAAAAAGACTTGGGTGAAGAGAAATGAGCTCTCATCCTATCTAGGAGTGAGATCATGTGAAGATGGTATTTAGACTCCAACCATATGACCCATGAGAGGTAATTAGTTAGAAGGGCTTTGAGATGATCCAAATTGGATTAAAGCCCTACAAGAGGATTAAAATAATTCTAAAATAAATGATCTTCAAAAAGATCAACATAAACGAAAAATTAGATGATCGTGGCTGATAACATATCCAATCTTGTAATCAAGGGGTATGCCTTGATGAAAGGCATTAATCTTGAAGGAACACCTTTATAAGGGGAACCTCAAAAGTGTTTGATCATCTATGGAATTCAATTGACCTTTGAAATCTAAGAAAAATGAAATTGTCAATTGTCCCAAGCATGCATAGAACTATAATAGGAAAATCATAATCTACATACTTGGAATCCATTTCTTAAAGCCAATGCCAAGACTATACTTTATAAGCGTATTGTTTATGATGCCAAACATAATGAAAATCATATGTTTGACTTTTTCATGATCTTTTATGCTTACTTTCTTATATTTGGATCATGTTAGGATTGCTCTCGTATTGGCATATATATATAAATATATATATATGTTTCCCAGTCACTATAGCACATCATTAGCATGTATACTCATTTAGGCACATCTATTGACTGCTCTTAGTGATCTTTTATACCATTCAAATCACTAGTGACATATTGAACTTGTTTGGCACATCATTATATGCCACACTCATGCTTTGATGACCTGCCATGCTTCATATCCTCCTTGGCATATCTCACTGGCTATTATGCATGAAAACTTGCACTTAATAAGCCTATTTATATTGGTCATTGATTTTTGATCCATTTGCAATTTTTAAGGATGTTACAACACTTTGGACCTATCTTACTCAATTGGTCCGTTCCTGCTCCCATTCACATTCCCTTTGCCAATTCATGGCAAAAAAGGCGAGAGAATGTAGGGAGAGAGAAAGTATGGTAATATACCATTTAGGGGGAGAAAGTGTGTTCTATCTCTTAGGAGGAGTACATGTTAAGCATTGCACATTAATCATGTACTAGCATTACATTCATTGCATGTTTTACCTATACTTTACACCTTATTGGCATATGAGAAAGGTATGTGTTGAGTGTGATACAGGTCGATAGGTCTGAGAAGCCCACGGACTAAGGGGGAGCTTCAAAGATAGATATTGTTTTGAATCTCATGTATTAAGTCATGTAGTATTGTAATCATAAAATGATGTAATCTTTATTGTTTGGGTTTTGTCATGGAATTGACAAAGGGGGAGATTGTTAAGTCATATTGTATTGTCAATTCCATTCCAAATGTCTAGGTTGTGTAGAGGTTATGAGTGTTTAATGTAAATGTATTAAGAGTCTATAAGTATCAAGTCTAAAAATCCCATCACCAAGACAAGGAAGAGGTCTGAGTTTATCAAGTATAGTTCAATAAATGAGAAGGACTCGTAAGGAATTGCCAGAGATCCCCACCGCTTCACCCAACTGGGTCAGAAAAGGTAAAATATATGGGATGTCATGTGGTTGCTCAAAATACCCACCAAGACCATGGTAGACCCTAAGACCAAGTAAAGTACCTAATTAGGGTTCAACTATGATACCCAAAGTTCTCTCTAAGAGCGAAGAATCAACAAAGGGGATAGCTAAAAAATTGGGCATGGCGAGGCCTCATAAGACCCCATGAAAGCGTGAGCACTTGGGTACCATAAGCCCTTGCATGGTTAGGCCAATGCTCACCTTGAGAGAATCCATAAAACTCTAGTTTATGGAAATTCAGGCTTGTGGCACCTTTGAGTGCTCAAGGAAACCCCCGAGTGCTCATGCTCAGGTACCACGAGCTCTTGCGAATCAGGGTGAGCACTCGTGGTCCCAATGGTAAGAATTCCAATCATTGTTTTTTGATCATTGGAAGGAATGGGGAGGCTTGGTTCGCCTTTATAAGAATGGGAATTATCCCAAATGAGACAAGAACACCTATCATAAATCCTGTATGATAAATTGATCATTCCACTCTAGAAAGTCACTTTGAAACCCTCTATACATGAGGTGTTCTTAAGCTAAGATAGGTAAATCCAAAATTATGAGAAAGAACAATTCTTGGAGAGAAAAATCTTGGAAAATCTATCAACCAAGACTTGAAGAAGTGCTCACGAAGTCATCAAAGAGCATTATAAAGCAAGAACCCTACTTGGGAAATCTCAAAGAGAGCTCTTTACACTGGGTGTGAATACCAGAGTCATATTTGCCTATTGAGAGGCTGAACACCATAATCAAACAACTAAATTCCATCACCTGAGGATGTCTGTTGGAGACACCAGACGAGAAGGTTTCCACCATAGACATTAGGAGCGAGATTCGGAGTTTGCCTGATACACTGGACTTAATCGTGGGCACTTACTGGAGACACCAAGTGTGAAGTGACCTTTACTAGAGCCACTAGAGACAAGGTTGTGGTTGATTTCTTTGGTAATCGTTAGGAGTAACTATTGATAAAAATTAACACACCCCAAAAGTGGGCTTTGAAAGTGCTAAACCACTATACATCTTTTGTCATTGTGGTTGTATGCTTTGTGTTTGTTCTTTAATTTTCATACCATAATTAGGCAGAAGCATCTAGACCTTGGTGATTTCACAAATTTGTTCAATCTATCATCTTGGGAAATATATTGTATTTGCAATTCATTATTTATTAATCACTTTGGGACTTCACTGACAATATTAAACTTAAGTGATCATATTGTGGGGTTACTAGAATTAATTTGAATTAACTTAATTAGGTAACAATTAAATTAAAAAGAACCAATAAAGTGTAGGATCCTATTCACCCCCTCTAGGATAAACCCATATAGAATTTCATTTTCTAGCTAAATCTTTGAATTCTTGGGCATAGGAAGATTGAAATAGAAAATGGGGGCCCACTAGGGAACTCTGAATAGTTCTAGAGTTATGTTAAGAGTGGTTAGGTAATATCCAAACACCCCATAACATGTAAGAATGTATTGGCATATTTTTTCCCATAGCTTTCCCAAAGTACCTTTGAACTAGAATTCTAATTTTCAAGAGAATCCTCTCTTATTTACAATTATACCCCAATTTCTAAATGACCAAAAAATATTGTAACTTACATAATCTATATAAGGATGATGTAATTGAGGGGTAAAGAGGCTCCAAAACTTAGAAAAGGGGCTCCAAATTTAGAAAAAAAGACAATTATACTTGTAGAGATTTGAGCCAAATTGGGAGATTTCTCTAGTTTAGAAAACTTTACTGCTTTTGAAGAATTTCATACTAAACTTGAAGAATTCTCTACGATCTTTGGAATTCCTTCCTATAAAAGTAGAGAAAAAAAATTTCATCTCAAGTGGGAGCCCAAGAGAAGAAGGGTAAAAGAAAAGGCCAAAAAAAAAAAAAAAGAGTAAAGGAAATGATATATAGAGAGAGAAAGGAGCTAGCAAATCCCTATTGTAAGTTTTTCTCCCTTTAATTAAATATTGTAAAATTCTCCATGTTTAGGATAGTTTAGATCTATAATTAACTAGGATTTAGCATTTTTAGGTTAGTTCATCCATAGATCTACATGTTTTGATGAATTCTTGTTACTTGATTACCATATCCCATGTTTATTGCTAGAATCCATGTTAGGATGGTATGTTCTTGTCTAAATTCTCTATGAAATAATCTAGATTCAAGAGGAAGTATGACATTAGATGTATATATATATGAATATTGTAGTTGTTGCTTAGATCTAGGATCATCCCATGTAATTTTATGTTCAATTTTTAATAGCATGAAGTTTCCCATGTCAATTAGCATCATTCTGTCAAGTATAATGTTAGTTTTCGGGATTGATCTATGAACTCATCCAAAACCAATTAGATGAAAGGGATTTTGGTTTGATCCATGGGTTTTTTCTCAAATAAATTCATGTATGAGATGTAATTTGGTGGAGATTTTCTTGATTGATCACCTTTCATTAATGATATTGCAAATGGATTTTATGTGTTTACATCATGTATTAATAGATGAATGTTTCAATTAATAATGTGGTAGATAGATTTACAACTTCAAATTTAAAACATGTGATTAATTGGATTCAAATAAATGGAGAACAAGTAAGAGGCAATTTTCGTAATTTTTGTGCACATTATGCAACTCAAAACCTCAAAAAAGGTATGGTTCAATCAAATTGAGATTGCTCCCGGAGCCACGGCCATTCCAGAGTGGCCAACCTAAGAGTGGTCATCAGAAGGACCACTCCCAAGGGTCCAATGGTCATTTCGAGGACTACCCCCTTAAAGGGTCTCAAGTGTGGTCCTTAGAACGATCAACAGAGCTCTACATGCCTGGAAGCCCGTTGGTTGTTAGAACAACTGCCCCTAGTGCTCAATAGTTTTTTGTTTAAGTACCGCCCCTAAGAAACCTCTCAAGTGTGGTCCTTAGGATAATTTCCCCGCTCTAACAAAACTTGAAACCTTTTTCACTTGCTCAGATCCCTAGAGGGACTCCTTTAACGCATGTGATGACCTGGAAAGTGCACCAATTTGTATCCACTCTGGATTTGGTAGGACAATTTTCAGAGTGCCTAAAGCAAGAATGACATTAGGGTTGACACACCAGTGCCAAAAAGGGAAAAGATCCCCCAAAAAAGTGTATATCACTTTTTTGGCGCTGATGTGTCATCTCTAATGTCATTCTTACTTTAGGCACTCTGCAAGTTGTCCTACCAAATCCCATCTGATTTGTGTCTCAAATTCCCTGCAGCTTCAATACATAAATATACAATGTTCTTAGGTGATTTTTTGAGTGTTGAGTAAAGTGAGAAAATAAGGAATCATATGCATAAACAGCTCAAGACAACTAAATAATGAAATTTCATGGATAGTTTTTCCTTTTCTTTTATTTATATGCCTATGTATTATTACAGTTCATTAATCAATAAAGCAAACTGGGACTTCAAAGCTCTAGCAATTCCCACACCCAAGCCCTAGCTCGTGGCAGCAAAATAAGACTAGTATGTTTTCCTTAAGGAGAACCAAGTGCTATTCAATGGCAGTATGAAAATGGTTGTATTCCCTTTCTGTTAGATCACTCAAGTAGAACAACTGTAAGACTATTGGATAACAGTTATTCCACATTTGAGATGATGGGAATAGTATGCAACTGTACATTGTAAGAGCAGTTGGGGTGCCTAATACTTTCCCCAACCATAAACAAAACCCCAAACCTTACCTCCATACTTTGGTTAAACCAAACCTAGATGTATCTCAAGATCTCC
Source organism: Platanus orientalis (assembly GCA_025762735.1). Classification (NCBI taxonomy): domain Eukaryota; kingdom Viridiplantae; phylum Streptophyta; class Magnoliopsida; order Proteales; family Platanaceae; genus Platanus; species Platanus orientalis. Next base: position 26,338 of record JAOXJP010053631.1, read on the forward strand.
ACTAGGGAGTACTCTAGAAGGCTGTCTAGTCAGACCTCATTGACTGGTGATGACTCCAAACTTAAACAAAACCATAGATTATATCATACACATTAGGAAGAGTCCCTTTAGCAGCACCCAAAACCACGTGAGACTGGACAATGCTGGAAGGGAGGGAACCTGGCCCTCAAATATCTAGTAATGTTCACAAGTAGTCTTTGTTATATGTAGACAACATAAATTTGACCATTAAATAAAAGAAAATTGAGCTTTTTAACTTTTGGTGTTGAGGAGGATTTTACCATTGTCAAGTTTTGTTTTGTTTTTATACATTATATAAGGTGCTCATAAAAGTGAAATCATTTCATGCTAAACACCATCAACAAGAAAAACCAAATAGCTAAAGTGCTCCAAAACTCATGCAGAAGTCTAAGTGAAGTGTCTCTTAAAAATATCGAAGTTAATCCATGCCAAAGACAATAGGCTCATGCCACCAAAAAATACTAAATGATGCAAAACTCAACATGATACACCGAAATTCTAAGATTCTAATATGGGAATCAATAGAATTATGTAAAAAGTTCAAAAACATTCAAAAGATATGAAAACCATGGAGGACTAATTATATGACAATTCAATAACTAGGTGGAGTGTAGGAAATTAGGGATTTCAAGGGAAATCAAAGCGTAAACCAAGACACACCACCTAAAATCTTCTAAACCATAAAAAAATATATGAATCCAACTCCAAAACCTTTCCAAATAGAGTAGAGATTATCAAACTCATTCAACAAAGATACTAAGATCAAGTGATTAGCTATATTTCATAATATCTCATGAAATAATGTAGTAAAACCATTCTAAAATGCTCAAATCAAAGGAACTAGAATCCAATACAAAGGAATCAATATTCTCATGAAGATTGGATGCAAATCCATCAAAGAAAAACCCCTTCTCAACAAATCTAAGATCCCAAGAAAGGAAAGTATGCATAAAATGCATATCTCCTCACCCAAGGCCTCTATTCCTAGCTTAGAAGATAATCGTCCTCCAATCTTTCATTGCCCTTAAGATTCATTTCTCCCTCTATGAGTAAACAAAATATTCTATGGTTAGAATTCTCAAACAAAGGCAAGAAATTGTAAATAACTCCTAGTTTAGGTTAGATCTAGGTTCTAACAACTTACCACACTTTGAGAAGATGAATCTCCTTCCTTCTCCTAACTCTCCCAATTCTCCCTCTCTTTCTTCATTTATATATTATAAATAGCCATTTGGACCTAAATGGGGTCACAAAGGGATTATAATTCATTAATCGAGATCTTACACATGTAAGGTCAAATATTCATGACCAGTCAAGAGATGTGTGATCAGTTATAGAAAATTGTAATTGGTCATGGGTTCTACAGATCCCACTCTAAGAAAAACCCAAATGTTGTGACCCTTAATCGTGATCGGTCAGGCTATGTGATCGGTCACACTCGTGCCCGGTTAGAGACCTTGTGATCGGTTACACTTGGGATTTTTTTGAATTGATGGTTCTCTTTATTTTTGGGTTTTCAAAGTCCAACCCAAATGGTCCAAGGGTTCTCGCAATTCACTTTAAACCATGTCTAAGTCTCTTGAGTTTTGAGGGTGACCTTCTTTCTCACAAATACCAAGGGTTAAATTTGACATAAAATATCAGGTCCGGATCCTTTAAACTCACCTAATTTAGGTACAAGGTGTCATAATCATGGCTTCAACAAATTAATATCTATTGTGTCCATCCTTGCCATGCATATAATGGTGAAAATTGCAATGCTCTCGATCACCATACCACCAAAAGGGGCTAACTGCATCCAAACATATGTTCGGATGGTCTCCCATGGTGAACAATTTGGAGACGATTTAACTAGATTGAATAGGTTTAAGTCAGTCATTCACTCCATGCTTCTCAAGATTTTCAAGAGTGGCATCAAGGTATGTGTATCCTTCATATTTATAGTGATTGCTTGTGAGTTTAGTTACTAATATATTACTCTTTAATTTTTTTTTTATTTTCCTATGCAACGTTGATGATGCATCATACTTAAATTCCTAAATCATATTTAATGAGAAGTAATAAAGGTTTAAGAGAAAGATGTAGTTAGATATGAATTTGTAATAGTTATACTGTTAATTTTATGGTGGTGGGAAAATCAATAATGATGGAATAATCAAAAATTACTTTTAAGTTGATCATGAATGAGGATTAGTCACAAACCACAATCTAGTTGCCAACGACAATTCAGTCATAGACGATACTGTCAGTCGCAACATACACTCTCAGCCCTCGATCGAAACAAATCAAGTAATCGATTATGGGGGAAATTTTAGAACACAATTGAAACATGATTTTCAAGGAGAGATTTAGTAATTTGAACCTCATTTTTTAAAATCTAAGCCTCTAAAGAGTTGCCTATTATAAAAGATTCCAATCCAAAAGCCTAGGGTTCTCATCACCTCTATAAAAGGAAACTTTTCCCATTAGGGTAAAGAACTCCAACACTCTAAGCTATCTAGAGAGGGTTACAAAGTTTACTATATTAAGAGCCTCATTTACTATGGAAAACACCATTACTTCATTGGTTTTGAGCTTGAATAATTAACATCATACTCTAGAATTACTTTTTCTTTCTCTCCTCTTGAATACCACTCTAGTACTATTTAGGAGAACTTGTTGTAAGCCTTTCCTTAGAGGAAACTCATATTTGGCTAAGCTCAAGGAGCACTAGAGCCAAGTACCCACTTTGAACAATTTGCAATATCAACCAAATTGTGGTAAGATTTACTTTACTTTATATTCATTTGTATTCATTATTATTATTGTTCTTGCTTTGTTTCTTCTGGAGACATTGGAAGCTTGACTACCTCCGTCAGAGACACTGAAAGTAGTGCACACTCGCCGAATACACCGAGTGTTATTATTTAGCTTGCTTGTGAGCAAGTAATTAGGCTTTGTAAATTAAGCTAGTTTGTAATAGTACTTAAATGAAATATACCTAAGCTCGATAGTGAGCTTTAAAAGAGTGAACGTAGGTCCTAGTGCCGAACCACTATAACTCTCTTGTTGTGGATTGGGTGTGTGATTGTTTGTCTCTTTACTTTAATGTTCATTACTACTCTTGCATAACACTTGCTTGACAAAATACTTAAGTAGACACTTTGGAGCACACACACATTTGGGCTAAGTTAAGAAGATGAAAATAAATCCGAAGACAAAATTGAAAAATGGGTAAATTAATTTAAAAATCCTATTCACCCCCTCTAGGATAACTTTAGAGTAATTTCAATTGGTATCAGAGCCTAAGTTACGCACATAGGGCTTAGCATCCTGAGTAAGTTTCTAGCAAAAATTCTAGATGGCTAAAAAAGATAATGGTATGTCCATTAGCACCCCTCCATTCTTCAATGGAACTGATTATGGCTATTGAAAATTTCGAATGGAGATATTCTTTACTGCCTATGAGCTAAGAGTATTGAGTCAATAGTCCATGGCTATACATAGCCCGACAAATCAAGAAGTGAGTGGACCCCCGTCGAGGTGGATGCTCACAAGTTCAACTTTAGAACATTGAATGCCATAACAAGTGCCCTTGACCTAGATGAGTTTAGTAGGAAAGCTCATCTTAAGATAGCAAAGGAATTGTGGAAGCTTCTCTCTATTACCCAAGAGGGTACGAGTACCCTAAAGATATCCAAGCTTCAAATGTATATGACTCAATTTGAAGATCTTAAGATGGAGGAGGATGAAAAGATCTCCTAATTTAACTCCAAATTGTCAAACTTGGTAAATGTGAGGAGAAGTTTAGGTGA
>JAOXJP010053632.1:0-15921 GCA_025762735.1 Platanus orientalis
ATTGAATGACTAGACATCCTCTGAACCAGGATTTTGTGAAATGCTTTATTGAAGACAAGGGTGAAACTGAGAGAATGGATTTATCCTTACTGCATTTTGGGTCTGGGAGAACTTTTAAGGGCATTCTTCATGCTAAATATAGACAAAACACATTTTTTTTTTCTGGGTTTAGGCATAAATGACTGCTTAGGCCATGGATTTTCTGTAAATTAATGGGTATCTGATAGTCTTGAGGCTCTGAATTTATAGTGGTGTGGCCACTGACCATCTGATTTTTGTTTTTAGATGCACTCCTAGGAGTCAATCGAGTACCTAATTTTTAGACCTGATTTGTTGTACTTTTTGGAGTATTTGAGGGAATCTTGAGAGATAGGTTTTGCAAAAGTTCTTGCTCCGTAGACAGCTTTTCGAAGACCTTACGATTCTAAAGAAATGGACACCAACTGATCCTGATTTGTAGGTCTGGAGAATATTCTTGGCCATAAAGGTAAAAAGCGAGAGAACAACCTTTTGACCTTTTGGAGAAGATTTGAGGTTTCATAGAGGTTTGAGACTTTAAAATTCTCTTCTCAGACCTAGATATTTGAAGTTAAGTTCAAGGCTGAGATATGACGATTGACCTTTCTGGATTTGGAGGTCGGATGAATTCTGAGAGCTTTTGCAAGAGTCATTTCTTGGTCAGGGTTATCATGGATTGAGAAATTGGTTGTTGCCATTCTCGAGTAGTGTATGATTTGTGATGAGTTCCCTAGAGCAGGGAGACTCAGGGATGTATAAGACCTGAAACTACATCATTCGGACCATGGGAGAGGCTCCGGGGATCCTTCGAGGGTTTAAGGGTAGGTTCTCTAAGTGAAAAGAATAAAATGGTAATTTTTTGCCTGCAGGTCAAAAAAAGTGAAAATGATAATTCTTCTCCTATGATACTTCATGACAAGAAGGCTTATGTAGGCAAGAGAAATTCAATGAGCTGGATGACAGAGAGTGGGTATTAAGCCTTTGAAGGCAAAAGGGTAAAATGGTAGTTTTTTCATCTGTGATGCTTTGCTAGAGAAAGGCTTACACGAGGTGAAAAACTTACTAATAACATGAATGGGGTTCTAAAATGTGGACCCTTAAAGTCTTGTTGGTGCTTTTGAGAGAGATTAGGGTTTGTCTAGAAATGGTGCACTTTGGGCTATAATGAGGTGCTTTGGCTAGTTCATTTGCGACTGGAACATCCGGGAAGACCTCTTTAGAAATGCCTAACCTTGTAGAGTCCATGTTTTCTCTTCCTAAGCCAAGGGTGCTTAGAGAATTGATGCCTAAATGTTGTTATGTTGTCCTTATGCTATCACATGACCCAAGTCAAAATTTGGGTGCTAACAAATGCCCATTTTTGCTATGTGTGGCTTTGCCGCATATAACAAAGATGGAAGTGCCCTAATTTTGACTTGGGAGAGACCATGTTTCTTCCTTGTATGTAACTCATGGATATTGGGTGGGTGGTTTCTGAAATATATATCAGTTTTGGCTTGAAAGTGTTGATGGGTTGAATTGGTTCTTGACTTTGGATCAAGGTTTTGAAATGAGTTTGCTTTTGAAGGTTGAGAGTGCACTCTTTCAATGTTTTTTTAAATTCCTTCATTCTGATTTTCAAAAATGGGTCATCACCAATGGAGGGACTTTCTTTGTTTTGAAAACATAGGCTATCCATGAGTTATGCACAAGCAATCAACATTTTCTCTAGCTCCTCGGGTGTTATTATTAGCATATCCGTTGCATCAGGAGACATGTAAGTCATCGACATCAGGCACAACTGCTTGAAAACGTTGCAAAAAATTGACTTTGCAAAAGTTGTAAACACTCGAACCATTTAGATAACTTATGCACTTATATTTGCTTCTAGCTAACTTAATGGTTCAACTTGTATGAATTGTTTGAAGTTGCTTATGAGGTTTGTAAATTGACATGTTTTGCATTTTTTGTGTTGAGTGATCATTAATTCATTTATGGAGTTGATTGCTTGGACGTTTTTTTTTGTGACTGTCCTTGAGAGTTTTAATGGAACTCAATGAGGGATGTTAGTGAAGCTCTCCCTGGAAAAGCTATGGAAAATATACGTAGTCATGACTGAACACTACTCAATTTTACATCAATCATGATACACATGGGCTAAATATCACTTCCAAAGACACGTGTGGCTTTACATCGATTATGATAGACAACAAGATCGATCTACAGCATTGCCTTTGTCCCACTTAGGCAAATGTTGTATTTTATGGGACTCACGGAGAGATTTTTAAAGTTCTCTCTAGAAAAGCTATGGGACCTTGGAGGGTTAATGCAACGCATCCATAAAGCGATGGTTATATAGGCTATGGATTGATCCACAAAAATATTTTTGTCCCACTTAAACATTGTCAAGGTGGGGGATGTGTAAGGGAGAATTTATGACTCTCTCCAAAAGCCAAGGCAAGATCTCATAGGATCGGGTGTTGTACCTTACCCAGGTGATAGCAACCCATTCTTTCCCAAAGTAGGTATAACACACAACATTTAAGGGTGAATGCAACATAATGCTTATGTCCCAATAAGCAAGCGTCACCAAGGTCGGTGCTAATAAGTCGGTCTATTAAGTAGTAACCATCAGAACATACAAAGAAATGTTGTTGTACTCTTTCCTAAGAAGTTATGAAAGGGTTTTTCTCACAGGTAACCCATGCTATGAAAGTACTATTCAAGCTTGATAGTTGTTTAGACTATAGATAGAAGAAACATTATGGCTAGGAGCTAGCATTTCGTACACTTGATGGATCGAAGTGTGCCATTACTCGTTGTTCAATGCCAAGCAAATGTCACGGGGTAGCCGTTAGTAGATTATGTGGCAGATCAAGTACTAACTAAAGTGGTCGATGTAGGTAAGCCATTCAAAAGTATGGACTGGGTTGTGCCAAAATTTGAACTGGAAGTGTGGCCTGGTTTGGACTTGTAGAGAAATGTTATGAGCTCTTTCCCGAGATGCCGTGGTGGGTTTTTCTCACAAGTAACCCATTTCCTAGTGGAGGATTAGCGGTATTAGCGCTAAGATAATACATTGGCTATGAATTAAAGTGTAGCATTCATCTATGTTCGAATAACCAGGATGCTACGTAGCAATTTGTTCATGGTTCAGGGATTGCCGATAGGGTTGTGGGAAACTTTTTGGGCTAGTTTCAATAGCCATGGGAGCTCGGGAGACTGGTGCTATGTATCTATTTCAACCATCCAGTCTACAAACATGGCTAGCATAATACACAGGCTATGAAGTGATGATGCCTACCTACACCTAAGATAAGCATTTTATCTGTGAAGGTCTTTCTACAAAGTCGGGGACTGACATAACTTAGCGAACCTATGTGGCTTGCATGGGGTATGTCAGAAGGTTTTAAGGCTTACTCCGAAAGCCATGGAGATTTTGAGAAATTGGTGCTATATATCTGTTTCAATTAATTTCTAAAGATGATTATCATGGTATATAGGCTATAAATCGATGTCAACATCTGTCTATACCTGGGTAGACAGTTTGCTATGTCAACGGTTTTGGCCATTTCTGGTGACGTAATCTAAAGTCCCCCACCAAACCTACAGCGGCCTGATCAAGGCATGTTAGAAATTCTTTTAGGCTTATTCTGAAATCCATGGAGATGACAAGGAATCAATGCTATATACCTATTTCAACCAATTTCCAAAGGCATTGTCATGATATATAGGCCATCAAATAATGTTGACATTTTTCTATACCCGAAAAGCAATCTATCATGTCAACGATTTTGGCCATTTCTGATGAGGCAACTTAGAGTCCCTCATCGAACCTACGGTGGCCTGAGCAGAACATATCAGGAAGTTTTTGGGCTTAACTCCAAAAGCCATGGAGGTCTCTAGAGATCGGTGCTACGTATTCATGTTTTGTCATGTTACATAGGTGATGGAACGATGATCGACATTTGTTTGTGCTTGGTAGACAATCTGTGTTGCCAAAATTTGGCCCTTTCTATGAGGTGAAGTCCTTACTGAACCTTTATGTAGTCTGATATCAAGGTAAAAAAGGATTGATACTTTATTTTCGATCAAACATTGCCATAAAGATGGACTTAGCTGGGGGTGATGACTCATTATCAAATTGCTTTGCTGACAGAGCGGGCTTCAAGGTTACATTTTCTTATTGGTTCATGTTGGGAGATTTACAAGGCTTACTTCAAAATTGTGCGGATCCTTAAGGATCGATGCTACTCTGAAGGGCCCTTTACCTAATTTTTGAACTTCCTAGATGAGGGGTGAATAGGATATCTTACAGTTTTTTCGGTTCTTTCAAATAATTTCTTCACCCTCTTATGATTTACTTTAATTCAATTAAAGATGCAACACAAATTCTTTTGCTTAAGTAAATCTCTTCTCTATGAACTTATCATAGACAACGAGGCTCCGTCATGCACTATAGTGTTACCTATAGCAGAGCAGGAGCAGGGTTAATAAGTTTCCGAAGGTTGCTTGATTAATCCTTTTATATTAACCTTAGTTAGAGTCGCTTCCAATTACCCCACAATGTGATCACTTAAGTTTAGTACTTTGAGTGAGGTCCTAAAGTGATCTATAAATAATGAATTGCAAATTCAATATACTTTACAAGATGTTCAATTAACCTTAAATGATAGATTAACCAATTTACAAATTCACTAAGGCTTAGGTGCTTGTGTGTGGTTATGAAAATTTAGTGTGTCGGGTAATTTAGCATGATCAATATAAACATAAACACTTAGGTGATCAATTCTCTATGAATTGCAAACCAAGTATGCAAGTGTGTTAAATTAGTCCAATTAGCAAATTCAACTAAGGCTTAGATGTTTGTGCTTGTTTATGATATGAAATTAATGAACAATCACAAACCATGCAATATAAAGGCACAAGTGTTTATAGTGGTTTGGCACACGAACCTACGTCCACTCTCTAATGCCCACTCTGGGGTCGTATTGATTTTATTAATAGTTACTTCCTAACTAATATAAGGTATATCAACAAGACCTTACCTTTAGTGTCTCCAGTAGAGATAACTTCACACTTGGTATCTCTAGCAAGTGCACACGAGTTAGGTGTCTCTGACAAACTCCCAATATAGCTTTCGATGTCTTCGACAAAAGCTTCATCATCCAGTGTCTCCGATGGACGTACACAAGTGATAGAAATAATGTGAATGACAGTGGTGCTCAGCCTCTCAATAGGAAAATATAACTAAGGTCTTCACACCGGTGTAAAGAGCTCTCAATGAGATTTGCCAAGTTGTGCTCTTGCTCTCTAATTCTCCTTAATAGATTCAATGGCTATTCTTCAAGTCTTGGATGATGATTGATCCAATCTTTTGCTACCAAGACTTTGTTGCTCTCCTCTTTGATGATTTTTACTATTTAGCGCAAGAACACTTCTTGTAAAGAGGGTTTTCAAATGATTTTCATGAATGGAATGATTAATTTGACATAAAGGAGTAGTGGGAGAGTTGTTGACCCATTTGGGACATGTTTCAAGCCTTTATAGGCAACCTATGGCCTTCCCAAGTCCCCAACAGCTAAAAATCAACATTTAGAAATCTGACTGTTGGGACCGCGGTCGCCCGCCATGAACCCCAGTTGACCCTGGAGCCCCTCGGCGGTCGCCCACGTATACTTGTGGTTGCTTGCGCTCCCAAGTTTTCAACACAGACAGCTCTCGGTAAAAGGACTATAATTTTCTCTAAAAAACTCATAATCTTTTGCTTTTTTTTTTGTTAGAAAGTAGACTTCTAGATATTTTCATACATATATGGATTGTAGTCTAATTCATACTGAGGTGATCTAGGGAGTCCTTGCAAGTTGCCTCAAAATTTACTAACCAAATAACACTAGCCAGCATAGGCACTTCTTCCCTAGTGAGCACTTTTCATTCTTTTGAGCATTAAGCTCTTTGTGCATTTAAATTATATCCTAATTAAGTCTTCTAATTAATTCCTAGGGTCAACCATGGTCTCGAGGTTTCGTGAGCACACACACACCTACCATTTGGTCTCATATACTTGGTTTACCTTTCTATGCTTGGAAATAGATGTGTTGGCTTTCTTGAGGTAGCTTTCACTGGAGACTTAGGCTTCTTTCATGATACTTGAGTCTCTTTTGACATGGTCATTCTGGCTTTAAGTCCATCTTCTTGGCGCTTTCCTGGACTCTAACACTTGGACTTACATACATATATAATTTATATCATGAAGTCCTATACACATGACCATTACATGTACACACTTTGTTTTGTGCATGGACATTGACAATACATAGACCTAACAGGTCTATTTTTTCGACACCGCTCAAGACTTTAGTTGTAGAAAATTGTTGTAGACTGAGGGTCATTTTACTGGACTTGGTCCATTTTTTTGACACCGCTCAGGACTTTAGTTGTAGAACAATGTTGTAGACCAATGGTCATTTTTCTAGACATGGTCCATTTTTTCCACACCGCTCATGACTTTAGTTGTAAAATGTTGTTGTAGACCAAGGGTCGTTTTACTAGACTTGTCCATTTCCTTGACACTGCTTGGGACTTTTAAGGTATAACACCTGATGAATACATAATAATAGACAAATTTATTATTTCATAATCCGAATTACATGCTTATTGGTAATACCTTTTTAGGTGCTCAACATTTCACCATCGAGGTAGAGGCTTTCCTTCCATAGTTTCCAGGTGGTAGGTACCCTTTTGTGTGGATCTAATCACTAGGTATGGTCCTTCCCAATTGGGTCTCAACTTGCCGTCACTTAGGATTTGTGTTGTTGTACTCACTTTCTGAAGTACTAGGTCTCTGTTGTTAAAGCCCCTCAGATGGACCTTTGTATTATGATACTTCATCATCCTCTACTAGTATGCTGCCATTTGAAGTGAGGCTTTGTTTCGTCTCTCTTCTAATAGGTTTAGGCTTGACCATAGCTCTCTTCCCACCTACTCAGTCTGGGGTTTCTGAGTCATTAGGCTTGCCACCCTGATTTCCATGAGTGTAACTGCTTCACTGCTAAATACCAAGGCAAAAGGTGTCTCTAATGTAGGTCTCCTCAGGGTGGTTCTGTAGGCCCATAGGACCCCCGATAGCTTGTTGACCCACTGCCCTTTTGATGCTTCTAACTTGATCTTGATTATCTTTAATATACTTCTGTTGGTCACCTCTACTTAATCGTTTGCTTGGGGGTGTGCTAGGGAGGAAAAGTGATTCCTAATTCTTAGTTGAGAGCAAAACTCATGGAAGTGCCTATTATCGAACTATTTCCCGTTGTCTGTGATTACTACCCATGGTATTCCAAATCGGTATATCATAGACTTCCAAACGAAGTCATGTATGTTGCTTTCAGTGATCGTTGCTTGTGCCTCAGCTTAACCCATTTGGTGAAGTATTCAAAGACCATGACGAGGAATTTTCTTTGTCCCTTCACCAAGGGGAGGGGACCTACATTATCAATCCCCCATTGAGCTAAGGGCCACGGTCCCATGACGAACATGAGCTCTTCATCTAGCTGTCATGGGATGTTGGCTAACCTTTGGTAGATGTCGCATCTCTAAACAAGGTTTACCAAGTTAGTCTGCATAGTTGGGTAATAGTACCCTGCTCGGATGAGTTTATGGATGAGAGATTGACTACTTGAGTGATTTTTGCATAGCCCTTCATGGATTTCTCTCATGACATAGTCGGCTTCAGTTGGCGACAAGCATCTTAAGTATGGCATGGTGAAGCTCCATTTGTAAAGGGTGTTATCTATCATCGTATACCAACTAGCTCGGAGCTTGACTTTCTTGGCTTCCCCTCTATCTGGTGGAAGGTATCATGCTTCAAGGAATTTCATGATTGGGGCCCTCCAATCATCTTGTGACTTATTTAAGTATGCACAAATGCTTATTTTATCGTCCGTACTGGGTTTGATGGGGTGGCTTACTACCAGTCAATGCCTTTTCATGTATTTGTCAACAGATGCTAGTCGGGCCAGTTGGTCTGCATACTCATTTTGACTTCTAGGGATGTGTTGGATCTCAAACCTTCTGAATTGAGGCATGAGTTGCTTCACCTGAGTTAGATATCCTTTCATTCGGTCTTTTTTGGCCTCATACTCATCGATCACCTATCCTTCAACCAGTTTAGAATTGGTGTAGACAGCAATGTGTTTAGCCCCTACTTCTTTTACAGTGCTTAGACATGCGATCAGGGCTTCGTATTCCATTTCATTAAATCCCTGCCAAATTGCATACTAAATTTTAATCCCCTCAGGGGTAGTTAGTAATAGCCTAGCCCCGCTAGCTGAGGTAGTGGAAGATCATCTACATAGAGGATCCATTCTGATTCTGAGGGACTCCCTTCATCTGCTATCGTAGGCGTTAGCTCTGCTAAGAAATTTGCCAAGACTTACCCTTTTATAACAGTCCTCGATCGGTAGCTAACGTCGAACTCACCTAGCTTTACTACCCACTTGATCATCTTACTTGACATTTCTAGCCTCTGCAACGCTACTCTTAAAGGTTGGTCAGTCAGCACCACTATGGGGTGAGCCTAGAAGGCCTAAGCCTTCTTGCTGTAGTTACAAGTGTGAATGGCAACTTCTCCAAGGGTGAATATCTTAACTCTACTATGTAGAGGGCTTTGTTGATATAGTACATCAGGGTCTGATTATACTCATCTCGGACCAGAACTGAGCTTACTGTTACTTTTGATACTGCTAGATACAAGTATAGGTCTTCGCCTTGTGTTGTGCGACCAAGGGTCGGTAGGCACACTAGGTGTCCTTTGAGATCTTGGAATGATCAGTCGGCCTCTTCTGTCCATTCAAATCCTTTTTTTAAAAGGTGAAAGAAAGGAAAGCATCTATTCGTGGACCTTGAGATGAATTGGCTAAGGGTTGCCACTCTTCCTTCCAGCCATTGTACTTCTTTTACGATTTACGGTAGCTTCATGTCCAATATAGCCCAGACTTTCTTGGGATTAGCCTCGATTCCTCTGTGAGAGACCATGAAGCCAAGAAACTTTCTTACCAACACCCCAAAAGCACACTTGATAGGATTGAGTTTCATTTGGAACCTTCTAAGGGTGCAAAGAGTTTTTTCCAAGTCGTTTATATGTTTTTTAGCTTCCATGCTTTTCACTAACATGTCATTTACATAAACTTCTATATTTCTCCCAATCTGTGTCTTGAACACTTTGTTCACCAGTCTTTGATAAGTGGCCTCCGCATTTTTCAATTCGAATAGCATGACTTTGTATCAATTCATTTCTTGGTTGGTAATGAGTGACGTCTTCTCTTGATCTCCCTTCTCCATTTGTATTTGGTTATAACCAAAGAACACATTCATAAAACTGAGTAGAGCTTGCCTAGAGGTAGAGTCAGCCAATGCATCTATCCTTGGGAGTGAAAAACTGTCTTTAGAGCAGGCATTATTGAGGTTGGTGAAGTCTACACACATCCTCCACTTGACATTGCTTTTCTTGACTAATACCACATTGGCAATCTAGTCGGGGTACATGACTTCTTGTATGAACCTTACCTTTAACAGCTTGTCCACCTCCTTGGCAATGGCTTGGCTTTTTTCGGTGACAAAAGTTTTTTTCTTCTATCTGACCAATTTTGCAGAGTGGTCGATGCTTAGCCTATGTGTGATCACTCTATGGTCAATCCCCATCATGTCTGCATGCGTCCATGCGAAGGCATCCCTGTATGTCATGAGAAGTTCCCATAAGCAGAGCTTTAGTTCCTTCGAGAGCATTTATCCGACTTGAACAACCCATTCGAGCTTGTCAGGGTCAATGTTTAACTCCTCTAAGTCTTCCGTGGGCCCTATTTTATTCAATAGAGTGTCTTCTCTATCCTTCGTGTCATCAATGATAAGAGCCTTATATGATTCTTTCCCATTTAATAATGCCACGTAACACTCACGAGCGATTTTTTGGTCACCTTTGACTTCTCTGACTCCCTCCTCAGTCGGAAAGCATATCAGCAAGTGGTAGGTTGAGGTAATGGCTTTCATCTCGTTTAGTGTCAGTCAACAAATAATGGCATTATATGCTGAGGGGAATCGATTACTAGAAAATTTACTGCCTTGGTCACTTGGTGAGGGTTGACCCCAGCTGTTACTAAGAACGTGATAACCAGCACGGGGTATAACTTGTCCCTGGTGAATCCTACCCGAGGCAACATTGTGGGTCGGAGCTTGTCTTTTTCAATTCTCATATGCTAAAAGGCAAATAGGTGTAGGATATCTGCTGAGCTGCCATTGTCTATGAGTAACCTTCGAGTTTGATGATTAGATATGACCAATGTAACTACTAGGGCATTGTCATGAGGGTGTCGCACTCTGCAAGAATCTTCTTTAATAAACGTGATGTCCTATTGAATGGTTCAGGGAAATTTTGTGGGTTTGTATATTGAGTAAACCTTAATTTGTGATCCTCTCATCACTCGTGTATAGGGTTTTTAAGCCAAAATTGATTAGCCACCTATTGCGAACCCTCTGACAATAAATTTTATTTCTCGCAATGGCTCTGATTCAAGATTCTTCCTGTTCAAGGGCACTTCTTCCCTTAGTAGGGTCAGAGGGTAACCCACTATGAAACGGCTCAATCTACCCTACTGGATGAGAGCTTCTATTTATTCCTTCAGATTAAAAGAATCTTTTGTGTTGTATCCGTGATCTCAATGGAACCGATAGCACTTCCTTTGGGATCTCTTTTTTAGAGGAGTTTTGAATTTCTCATGCCACTTTAGGGAAAGGTCATCCCACATATACATAACGACTTACTCGAGGGGTGAATTGAAGGGAGTGTAAGCTTATGTTTGCCGAATTAGGGAGTGTGCCTCCCTCGGTCCCACCTCTTAGTTGGTAATTTCCCTTTTTCTAGACTCGCCTTCGGTAACTTTTTTTTGTTTGTCCCTCTTTCTCTTTGGCAGCTCTCGGTGTTCACTTCTCTAATCTCTTCTTGCTGCCATGGTATCCTCTACATTCATGTGCTTTTAGGTTCGGAGCATTAACTCAACCATGTTGTTGGGAGGGGATTTAGAGAGAGAGAATAAGAACATTTTGGGCAATAATCCACCCATGAAGACTGTGAGTACCACCTTCTCATCTACATCATCTACTTGCATCACTTTTTGGTTGAAACGAGAGACGTACTCTCCCTTTAACTACTTGACATTGACGAAATAAGTGGTAGGCCTCCGATTGTGCCTTCCTCTTATGAAGTGGTTGGCAAATGACTGGCTTAACTCAATGAAGGAGTTGATGATGTTCGTTTAAAGATTACTGAACTATTTCCACGTAGAACCTTTCAGGGTGGCTAAGAAGGCCCTACACATGACTCCGTCTGAATAATCATATAAGAGCATCAAAGTTTTGTAAGTTTCAAGGTGGTCGAATGGGTCTTGGATTCCATTGAAGGGTTCCATTTGGGGTATCGCAAATTTTTTTAGGAGAGGGGAAGACATGACCATCGGGAGAAATGATGGTCGGTCTTTTGCACCAGGGACTCGACTGTGGAGGGAGTCCTCGCTTTGATGGCTTCCATCATGGCATCCAATTGATTATGCAACTTCCACATTCACTGCTCTTGTTTGGAGGCCCATCCCATTGAGATGCTAAGGCCCCAAGGCCCTGACTGTCTCCCTATCGTTCTTCCTTGTCTCCCTGTCCGCTTTCTCCCTCGGGGTGGGCAGCTTCTTCCTTTTCGCTATCGCCTGGGCGTCGATGTTCCACTTGTATCACGAGCCTACGATTCAACTCCTGATTCTACTACGTCACTCATTTTATGTTTTGATTGAGATTTTGTATCTGTTGTTCTAGGGCTACAATTCTCTTGGCTTCAGCTTCTTTCTCGTCTTGGTTGTTGGTAGATGAAGCATTCCGATGGGCCTCCATCATTCCCAATCGAGTTTTGACCATACGACCTTCGTCTTACCGGAAACCACTGTAGGATTCCCATAGACGGCACCAATTGATGAAGTCGAATCCTAACTCACCAAGATGGTCCTCTGATCGCCCTTGGTCTAGAACCTTTCTTTTGGATCCTACCTACACCAAGAGAGTGAATAGCTTCAATGTGGCGCCGGCCTATACCCCTTTGACGCTCAAGTCAATGATCGAAGCTTAGAAAATCTCTTTGGTATTCCCTTTTTTTTTGGTTATTTTTTGTTTACCTTTTTCCCTAAGGTTCCCCTCTTTATATAGGGGTTCTCTAGGTAGTTACGCGCAATGGATCTGGGCTCCGTACAAGCACCTGGTCCTTGTTAGGAATATTCTTCAAGTTAGTTAGAGAAACATGGTTGAGTGATATATGTGTTAGTGTCAGATTGATTGTTCCCCTGTATCTCTTTGCACCTTGTAACCACCTTTCTATCCTGATTGTGGTTGGCACCTATCACTCGATAAGTCAGCCTATTACTCGATCAACTCATTCATCATGTTGGTCAGTTTGTTCGGTCATCGTGCTGCTTGGTTAGCTCAGTAATTATTAACGATCATACGTCGATCATCAACTTTTCTTGGTTGTTTATTACTATTTTTCAGTCTGTCGTATGACTTGTAAGTGTCATGCGACTGCTAAACTCGTAGCATTCTTCCTAAAACGATCAGTTAGATTCTAGTCAACCCAATGTTCGTATTATCTTGTAATTGATTGGGCGCTCAATATGTGTGACCATTAGTTTGAACCGGGGGATCACTTGACAAATTGGTAAATTGGTTAAACCAGGATGGTTTGCTCGGTTAATCGGCTTGAGCGCCACTTGGGCCCAAATTCCTCATCATCATATATGATTGCTTAAATAAATTGAATAAGTATATGAGCACGTTCAGGAGTGCATTAAATATTGTTGATTTGAAATTTTGTATGCAGATTCTATACCATACTTTAGGAACAATTGTCTATTGTGTCCATACCCCATAGGAAATAGTAAATGGAATCCACCTTACATCCGTATCCTTATATGTTTATGTAGATAATTAAGACATGAAGTTTGCATCAAATGTTAGGACTATTTGAGTGCTGACTGAAGACTATGAATACACTCTAGTTTTGTATGGTTCATTTTCGTTCAAAGGTGTGGCCTTTAGTATCTGAAAATTCTCAATGCTTCCAAGCAGAGGACCAAGGAAAATTACAAAGTTATGTTTGGATTCGGCACGTGTTTCTCATGTAGATCTTTAGTTACGTACACTAGAGTGATGATCATTGGATAGGGTTCTTAATTTAGTAATTTTCTTCGAATCAATTGTATGGTTCACCATGTATTGGAGTTTTCCCTATGACAAAAGGTCCTCAAGGTAAATGGATTTCCATACTGGTGGCTCAATTAGAGTTTTCCCTGTGACAAAAGGTCCTCAAGGTCAAGATATTTGTTAAATACAAATACTAGCGTCACTGTCACATGGAGAAGGAAAACACGTTTTCTCACTTACGTAATGACATTCTTAAAAATTGTGTAACTATGCCAATCAACCAGTCAGTTTTAGATAGACAGTGGACAATAAAATTTCCTTGTCACTGACTGTGGAAAAGTACGGATGACCCAACAGTCTTATTTCTTCCTTTGGCGACCAAGTCGACTTTTGATGGTTAAGTGAATGCAATCAACTACGATATTTTGGGATGAAATCGTATGCGCCACGCCCCCTGATGGGACACTCGAGGCACGGAATCAATTTGCTTTTTGGAGGTTTTTGATTCCCCCCTCCTGAGTGTCCCATCAGGGGGGTGTCGCACTTGATATCAGACCCGATATTTTGGGGATTGGACCACTAGGCCTCTCTCATTGAGACTATGAACTACATTCTCTTAGAGGTTGCGGGGATGAAATCGTATGCGCCACGCCTCCTGATGGGACACTTGGGGGGTGGAATCAACTCTCTTTTTGGAGGTTTTTGATTCCCCTTCCTGAGTGTCCCATCAGGAGGGTGTCACACTTGATATCAGACTGAGGTTGCGTGGCTCACTTGCAAACCAAAAATATGTATTATATTCCTTGTTGAATACAAGTGGTCACTTGTGCGCCAGACCTTTTCACCATGGGCGCTTGCGAAAACATCATAGGGAAAAAGTGAATTGATTCCCCCTTGTGTGGCCAGTGGCTCACAAGGGGGTGACATAGAGGATATCAGTTAGGTTGGGTGAGTATGGTCTGTGCTGCCCCTCTCTTTGTGTGTTGGGAGTCGAGACAGGGGGTATCTCACTTTTGGGAGTGATGTGACATCCCCAAAAAGTGAAATGATACCCCCTTTATGTCTCGGCTCTCGATGTTGCAAAAGGGGGCAGCACAGAGGATATGAGGCCATGATTATGGCTGTCATGCTTGCCTCAGCAGATATGGACTCCACGTCCATGGCCCTAGCCAAGACGGCGTGAAATCATCTGCAACACCCTCCCTGATGGTGTATTGATTCACCGTCAGGGAGGGAAACCAAAGACGGCGTGAAATCATCTGCAACACCCTCCCTGATGGTCATCAGGGAGGGAAACCAAAAAGTGTATTGATTCACCGTCAGGGAGGGAAACCAAAAAGTGTATTGATTCCCCCCCCCCCCCCGAGTGTCCCATAGGGGGGGTGGCGCAGATGATATCACCCCGCCTTCCCCTTTGACATACTCTCTTTTTTTTCCCCCACGCTTAGCACATGGCTTGTAACTAGTAATACTTGTTATCTAATTTTACTCCTATAAAAGGTTTACAATCTCCCCAACCAATCTATGCACAAAAACAAAACCGAGGCACTCTTAGAAAACCTTGCAAACTCCCCAAGATACCATGACCTTGAATCTAGTACCAAACTTTGACGAGCTCAATTGGGTTGCTCAAATTCGTCGAACAATTGATGAAGAGCTCGAAGATGATAATGGGATCCCTGTTTGCATCTTTAGTGTCCCCAGAACCCTTTTGTCTAGCAAGCCAGATTCCTTCATTCCCCAACATGTTGCACTCGGCCCATACCATCATTGGCGTCCAGAACTCTATGAAATGGAGAACTACAAGCTTGTGGCAGCTAGGAAAACACAAGAACAACTACAAAGCCACAAATTCCACCACATTGTCGATCATTTGATGAAACTCGAGTGGAGGATCCGCGCTTGCTGCCATAAGTACCTTGATATCAATGGTGAAACACTAGCATGGATGATGGCCATTGATGCGTCCTTCTTGCTTGAATTCCTTCATGTTTATGCCATTAAAGAAGGTAAGGACCTAACGATAGTCATGTTTAGGATGTCTCACTTACTCGATTACACGGGTAGGAAATTGGCTCATAATGCAATCCTCGAAGATGTAGTGATGCTCGAGAACCAAATTCCTCTCTTTCTGTTGAGGAAGATCTTAGAATTCCAATACTCGTCGTTGGAAATGTCCGACGATGTACTTCATTTTATGCTGATGGGTTTATGCAAAGAGCTATGCCCATTCAAGATGATGGTCTTCTCAAGCATCCAAGTCATGAAGCGAGCACACTTGCTGGATTTCTTTTACCACATGATTGTGCCCGAATCAGAAGAACCATCTGAAATCATCGAAGTTGCTGATGATCCATGCGAACCCATTAACAACAAAGAAGCATTCACAGATTCAAGTTACGTAATGCGGCTCTTCACTCCCATATGGTATTGGCTGTCCACATCAAACAACGACCTGGTACGTCACATTAAAAAAATCATAGTTTCGGATCCAGTTAAACAACCTGTGGAATTTCTTTTCCTCTCTGAAGATAAAGAGGGTATCAAACCAGAAAATGAGGATTTTGGTTCAAAAAACAATATCACCAAACCTCCATTGATAGAGGAGATTACAATCCCCTCGGTGACTGAACTCTGCAAAGCCGGTGTCCGATTCTTACCTGCTAAGGGCGACCTCACAACCATTAGTTATGACAAAAA
>JAOXJP010053643.1:0-15921 GCA_025762735.1 Platanus orientalis
TGCGCGATACGCGATACGGCTCGCGATAACCTGTCCAGATCACGATATTTCGCTGGACATGGGTGTATCGTGTCGCATACCTGCGATACCGGTACGTCTCGCGCGATACGGCCTGTATCGCGCGAGATTTTGAACTATGAATTGAAGAAGAAAATCAAGTAGAGAGAGTTAGAAGAATTTAGATAAGAAAAGAATGAGAAAGGGGTAGAAGAAACCCAAAAGGGCAATTTTGGAATTTCATAGCAGAACCCCAAAATTAGCAAAATACCTCTACTAACATGTTAGAAAAGTAGTAAATTTTCAGGGTAGATTTTGACATATGTAAAGGTTTTATAGTCAAAATTTCATTGATTTCTGATAAGATTTGCTATGCGAAATCATAAAATTTTAGACCTTGGAAAATTCTTTAATGGAAATTTCATAAAACCAGTGGAGAATCCTTGTCTATAAAATAGTAGGGAAGATGGGAAATCAAGAAGAATTTGAGGAAGAAGAAAGGGGATAGATGGGGAAGAAAACTTGAGAAGATAAGCACAAATTACCTTTTTCAACTAATGCGATTTGGACTAGAAGCTGTCACAGAAAACCTAACAGTGAGATTATATTCTACTACAGATTCTTTTATTTCTAGTAGCTTGAATCTTCTAGTATGTATGAGGTTGTAGTAGCACAATAAAGTGAATTAGAATAAGGATAATAAGAGAGGAAAGAAGAAGATAGAAGGAGGAGAAGAACAATGGTAAAAAGAAGATTGGAGAAGAAGATAAGAATATGGGGTTAGAAGAAGGAAGAGTGAAGAAGAAGCATAGGGATGAACCCTAGCTAATCCACATGACTAAGGGGGGAAGTAGGGATAAAGCCCAACAAAACCAAATTTAAATTCATAAATTCATTGTCTACCAATATAAAAACGTGCAGCCCTATATATAGGCTCGCAAATTCAAGAAAATAGTAAGAAACCAAATTAAAAACTCCTAAACTACTAGCTTACTTGCTATCTAAGATTTCCTAAACTCAAAACTATCAAAGTATTAACTTTTTAAAAACAAAAACTGCCAAAAGTAAGGCCTTCTAGGGGATTTTATCCAAAACTCCAAAAAAGCCCCACTTTAAAGTGTTGACTCACTAAACTACCCTTGACATCAATGCCTTGTTACAAAAATACCCATATACTAGAAAACTCTATTTAACCCATGGCACAAAAGGCCTTATTACATGATTATCCCACCCCTTAAACACTTGAAATAACCCATCTTTTGGCTCCATCTTGAACTTGATTCTCTTGTGGATTGACATATAAAATAACTTCTTGATTATGTTCACATCACGTAGGGTATGAAAATCCTAGAAAAGGTTTACAGTAGATCTTGAATGATGGGACAGTAGGGTTTCCAAGAAAACCAGAAAATTCTTGTATCTGGAACCCCACAATGGCATAATTAACTCAAAAAAGTTCTAGGGTTAGGAAAACAGCAGGGGTATGAAGCTAAGATCAGAAGAAAAAAAATCTTGGGAAAACCAGAAAACAACAAGGGGTTGTTTAGCTTGGGATTAGAGGAGTTAGGGTTTTCAAGATTGGGTTAAGAAACCAATTTCCAACTTTATTACTCACCGAACACCATGAACACATAAGAGAAAAAGAAGAAAGAAGAAGATATTACTTGGTTTTACTTCAAGCATCTTAGAGAATGTTGAAACCCTTGCCAAAAGTGAGCCTCCTTCCTTGAGAAACCTACCTCTCTCACTGTTTTGAGCTGAAATTAATTTCTCCCCAACTGAATATTACTCTCTAGCTTCTCTTCTTCTCTTCTAAGCTTACATATATATATAGAAGAGATCTTTGTGGGTTGTCCCAAGAGAAAACCCTTGCTTGGCTAAGTTCAAGGAGCCCAAGAGCCATGGCTTGAAGTGGTGTATGTGTACTAAGGCAAACTAGCTCTATAAGGAACACTCTCACTTTGTGCAAATAGCAACATCAACCAACCTGTGGTAATATTTGTTTTCCTTTGCAATTTCATTCATTCTTATTTTGCTTTGCTTCCGTCGGAGACACCGGAAGTTGACCACACTCACCTGAGACACCGAGTGTATTGTTGTGCTTGCTGTGTGCAAGTAGTTGGGTTTTGTATGTTTTTACCTATGTTGTATTGGGCAATCTAAATGAAATATACTTAAATTTGGAAGTAAGCTTTAGAAGAGTAGACGTAGGCCATCGTGCCGAACCACTATAAATATCTTGTTGTGGATTGAGTGTGTGATTGCTTGTCTCTTTGCTTTTATGTACATTACTGTTCTTGCACATTACTTGTTTGATAAAATACTTGAGTAGCTACTTTGTAGCACACACACACTTGGGGTAAGCTTAAAAAGATTAAAATCAAATTAAATTCAATCCCAACATTTGCAAAAAAGGTTAAAACAACTTTAATATCCTTTTCACCTCCCCTCTAAGATAACCTAATAGGTATTTCATATTCTATTATTTGTACACTGCCTCTTCAAAAATAAGATTTTGATTTCTAACTTCATCAGTCATAGAAACCTGCATTCAACACATGAATTGTCATTGAGTTAGGATTGGTAGATGTATCTTTCATATGGATATTTTATAACAGATTGATGTGCTTGACCACCATCTTATGATTGTCCAAGGTCTTCAATCTTATCTTATATGATCAGATTAGAGATCTTGGATTTCCAAACTTATGATTTTAACTGTGGTCATTCTGTAGTCTTTATTCACACCCAATGAACGATCTATTTCCATTGGAAACGTGTGTGTGTGTCTATATATATATGTATGATGATCAAATTTAACGTTGAATCATTTGCATAATTTGTTAAAATCCCAAATGACGTATATTTCTCTAGCTTTCTGTCATTCTAAGTGGAAGACCTATCATATTGTGCAAACATTGTGATGGAAGCCACTCTGATACCAAATTTGATGCCAAAACCATCAACCAAAGAGGATTTCAAAGCAATAGGGAAATATAAAATTTGTGGAGATGAATAGAGTAATAGATGATGATTTAAAATTTTTATAATTGAAAATATAATTAATAAAACAACACAGCAGAATATTTGTTTTTAATATTTATTTTAGCCTACTAGTTGATGCAAGAGCATCCAAGATCATCAGGAAGAAATTAGATGATCATGGATGCATGTGGGGTCCACTTAGTATTCAAATTTTAGGTTTATTTATTAAGTTGTAACCCAGAACTTTCAGCCTTAATTTTAAGAGGTTAAAACCTGCCGTTTTGGCTTGATTTTGGTTCCATTAGAAAGGTTATTCTTTATCTTTCAAATGAGACCAAAATCTCACAAATCCGATTTATTTTGGGAGAGTTTATTAGGTTCTTTTATTTTAGTTAAAATGGGGGAATTAGGGCTGCCAAGAGAGGTGGACCCAAGTTTCTGATTCAGTCCATTATTAGTAGGTGTTTAGTCTATTTTTAGTAGGTTTCTTTGGTAGCTAATAGATTTTGGTTTCAAATTTGGTTTGAGAGACAAAACCCAATGCATCTCTATTTAAAGAGTGTACATGTGGAATAAAATCATGAATGAGAAGTAATTTTTTGGGTTGAAGCTGGTCCTTTTCTTATCCTAAGCTTGTGTGTGGGATTGGTAATAGCTTGGGGCTATTCCAACTGGAGTAGCTTTGGGTTACTGCAGCTCTCTTCTTTTCTTCTTCATTCTTCTTTTAATTGTTTTTTCAACAACATCAACTGTTGAAAGTGCTGGCCATGGCCTACTGTAGTTGTTATGTCTGATTAATTAAGTTCCACCTTCAACTTAAGTCCAGAGAAGTGGTAATTCTTGACTGAACTCAGTTTTACTTACTGCCTTAGTTAATTTCTCAGGAAAATTCAGCAACTATTTTTTTTTTTTTGGTTCAAGAGGGCTAGAAAACTCAGCTGGACCTGAAACTTTATGTGTACCTTTTCTGCATTCACAGCACTGTTTATCTGGTCAGTTTTATGTTATTCTGACACTTTTAAGTAGGTTTTCATATCAGTCAATCAGACTGATTTACAGCAATCTTCAGAGAGTACCTTTGACTTGATTGTGGTGATCAAGGTTCAAATTTTTTGGTTTCTGTATAAGTTTTGGTCCCCATGGATACAGAAAAATATTGAGGTTTTGGTGGTTTTATATTGAAAACTATGGAAATTTTAGAGGAAGTTAGAAATTTTAATGAAACTTCAGAGAATAAACACTAATACGCACCTAGGAATCATTACGGAAGTTGATACCCTCATGACATAGTCTATTGCCTTTTAAAACTGTGGAGACATTATGGAAACCTTGGAATTTTTAGATAAAACTTTAGGAAATGTTAGAATAGGCATCATTACACACCTAGGTCTCTTCAATTATTATTTCTTATTTTTTATTAAAAAATATAGGAAAAACATGGGACAAAGAAACATATGCTTTTTGTTTCCTCATGTTTTTCCCTGTTTATTATATATATTTTTTTGCAATTTTTTGTTTTTTTTGTTATTATATTAATAAATATTTTTTTTATCCCAGAAAAAACCAGATTGCAGTATTTTGTAGATATATGGTTATATCACATATAAAATAATCAGACCCAATTATGTGCATTTGGTTTTTTTTACTAACTTTTTATCAAAAAATAAGATCATTGAAAAAGATTGACTCCGAGAAAGTATAGATCAAGCAAAAACATGCAACATATAACAAATCTAGGCCTAAAGAAATTAGAGTTTGGCTCTTACCATAGTTAGAAAATTTGGTTTCGTTTTCAATCCTATGATCCAATGCTAAATCATAGTTTGTATAATAGCAACCAATCGTAAGTTTTTAGGGTTTAGGGTTTAGCATATAACAAATCTAGGCCTAAAGAAATTAGAGTTTGGGGCTTACCATAGTTAGAAAATTTGGTTTCGTGTTCAATCCTATGATCCAAGGCTAAATCATAGTTTGTATAATAGCAACCAATCGTAAGTTTTTATTTATTTATTTTATTTATCTTAACTAGAGATCAGTGGTTTTTTAATAAAGGGTGGTAGGTTTTCCTTTGGAAATGATACCAAAACCTATCAAAACCTTTAAAACTAGGCACTTTTTACAAGTTTTCCCTTGTTTCATCAATATGTGTCAATATCATCGACATGTGACGGTAAATTTTAAAACTTCATGGTTCCTTCATATCAGTGCCCACCGATACTGATACGTTTTGGCCAAAACTGAAATGTATTGACCGAGACTTGATTCCTTGGTGGTGATTAAGAAGTTATCCTAACTACATATGTGTGGTTGTTTTTTACAACTTTTGTTTTGAGTTTATTTTGTGGATTGAATTTCAGTCTACACATGGTGATATTTATCTCTACATGTGTGCTATACTAGAGGCCTGATCTGTGATTGCTTTTAGTCAAGTTGTGGGCTCATTACCGCTGGAAATTGTACCTTTCCTAAGCTGTCCTTCACCACTAGTATAGTTGTGGGATATGTTTAAGATGGAAGTGAATAGGATATTGTATTGGAAGATAATAGATGGAGTGAGATATGAGGAAAATCGGCTATGGATAAAATAAAGAGAAACATAGAAGAGGGATAAGGAGAAGGATAAATCTACTGAAACAAGCACCAATGGAGGCATAGGAATCACAGCACCTAGAAGCACTAAAGCATCAGCTCCTTCAAGAGAAGAGAAGAGTCAGAAAATGGACCAAACCTGTAGGCCAGGGGAATTCTGCATTCACTATCACTGACCCAACCTTTTTTGTGTTTACCCAGCTCATATCCACTTGAATTGGGCTGGACTTGCTTTAAAACCTTGCTTTATCGTTTGACATCCTGAGTGATCCTGAGTCACCTGACAACTATGCTCAAGACAATTTTAGAAACTACTTACTAAAGAAAAAATCAATTGCTAAAAATCATAATAAAACTTACTTTTTGAATATCCCAGTGTTGGGGAAACAGAATGATTTCATTATGCTGCTTGAGCTCTATTGTGTACAGCAAGGATAAGAAAATGTGAGTTCTCCTTAAATTTTCCTTTTCATTACACATTCGCGTGTCCATTTCACTGCATCATAGAAATTGAAAACTATTAATGGAGGAAAATGATAATGGAAGGTGATGATTAATAATGGGGATATGACCGAAAGGATGTCTCTATGATTTAAGAGGGTATATATTCCTTCATAATTTTAAACGAGCAAAGAGAAAAATTAGTTAGTTGGAGCAGTATACATTAAGCATACCAGTTTTAATGACTGAAATGAATATGAGCCAATTATGACTGCAATATAGTTGACAACAGCTAGTGGTACAAACATATCTGGAGGTCAGCCAGTGTAATGACAGCCTTTTATACAGAAACAGCACAAGGGTCTACAACCTGTATAACATATCTGTCAACCATTGCAAAATCTATTATTAAAACCACTATGGACCTTTTATTAACACTTTAGTTGAGCTAGGTGTCAGTTTGTGATTAGATATGTTGAAGTGAGTCAACTTAAGGCTACAATTGAATACTATCAGTTTTAGTACAATGTTGCATGTTTTTTCTTCAGATCTGTCGGTATGTTGACCTATAGAGCTAAGTTCCTTAACAGAACCTCTGCTAACAGTTGTTTCCAGATAGTTTTTTTTGTCTTCTTGGCTCTGCTGATGACTTCTCATTACTGGCATGACTTCATGCGATTTCTGTTTCTTTCATGTTCATTACTTTATGCTTAGTTTTTTTGTAATGCCATGTTTATCTATGCATACACCGATCAGATTGACCATTAAAATTTATAAGTTTCAGCATTTTTCTATTCTCATCCTTATATGAGTGGGGTATTGCATGTCTGCAGACTGGGCAAGAAACAGACTTTATACTGGTTTCATGTACAGGATTAGGAATTGAGCCCAGCAGAAGGGAGCAGGTTCTTAAAGCTAAGAAGGTTAGACTTTCCTCAATTCTTGTTCCTTTTTGTGAACAGTTTCTAGTCATGCTTACATCTAGTTTGCCAGCAGTCGCTGTTAATCTGCAATATTGAGCTTTTTTCAGACTGGGGAGGATTCACTAAGAAGATCAGGCCTTGGTTACACAATTGTTCGCCCTGGCCCTCTGCAGGTATATCCTGCAACCCTTTGACCTTGTGTCACAATTATTTTTGAGTGTGTGAATCAGTATTTGGAACTATAAATTGGGCCTCTCATTTTTAAATTAAATTTCACCAAGTCCATGAAAATTTCTCTTTCAAAATCAGCCAAGTCTGTCATGAGCACAGCCTATTTTCCAGCAATTGGAGTTTGGATTAGATACCGGGAGAATGACAGGTTTATAGTCCAGATGATGCAGCACAATAGAGAAGATACCAAAAATTGATGTAGGATATTCCAAATTTGATATGGAAGCAAATAGAATTCAATGATTGAATTTTAGAACACAAATAGCCACGGAAATTTAGAAATCAGTGAATAGGATCAAAGAAAAGAAGTTAGAATGAATTGGAAGTTAGAAGGAGGAAAGAAGCAAAAAGAATTCATAACGGAATTTCTATAATTTTGGACAGAAAAGTCAACTTTCCATATCAAGAGTGCATCATTCAAGGGGTCTACAGTTAAAATTTCATCCAATTTGGATAAGAATTGATTGGTTAAAATTAGAAATTTCAGAAAGTCCCAAGGTTCTGTAATGGTGGTTCTTGGACTCTGCAGAGAATCTTTAGAATTTGAAGGGGAATGAAAAGGGGGATCAAAGAGGATATTCAAGGGTTTCAGGGGTTTATTAGGGGACCCAAAGGGGATCAAAACTCTATAAGAAAATCAGGGAAATGGGAACTTTTAGAGGGGCAATTTTGAAGGTTTATGTACCTAGAAAATTTTGGTTTTTCTGAGGAAGAAGAAGAAAAGACAAGAGAAAGAAAGAGAAAGAGAAAGAGAATTAGAGATTAAGAGAGAGAAAAAGATAAGAGATATACCTTAAAGGAGAGAGGGAGCCAATGGCTGCACCTGTGGAAGAAGAAGGGAGAGGGGAACCATGAGTGGCGTTTACCCTGGCCTACTACCTACCTTGGATTCCACCCAATTCACAAACTTTTTCTTAATATTCTTTATTGTATTAGTCAATGGGAGGGGGTTCTTTAAATAGGTTTACAACCTATAGAATTTTTTAATTTATTTTTGATAGGTAAACATTAGTTGTTAATTTATTAGGAGGTGAAGACGGGTTTTGAACCCAGGTCTAGTATGACACCCACAAACTTTACCAACTTAGCAAGCTACCATTAGGAAGAACAAAATTTGAAACTTGCTAAACACCTAAACTTGGAGACCAAATGTTACTAAAAACTTACTTTCTTAATTTAGAAACTACTTGATGCGGACATTGGAGGACAGGTGGGACTCACATGGGTCATGGTGTGGTCCACTCGAGAAGACACATGGAAAACATGTGGAGACACTTGTTCTTGAATCAAGAGAGGATTATGTTGCTATTTGGGTCTTCTTTAGAGTTATTTTTTGTTTTAGTTAATGAATTATGAGTTATTAGAGTTAGGACTTAGGTGGAATTAGAGTTATTGTTTTGGGGTTTGATTGGCAACACTTATATCATTCAAAATAATTGTGGTCGACTACACTAAGGGAGGGCCACGATTTTTCACTCTTTTATCTTATGTTTTAGAAAATATTTGGGCCTAAGTTTTAGGAAAGAAGTCTTAGGTTATAATTTAGGAATGTTCCTATTTATTTTTGGTTTTTCTCTTTAAATAAGGAGGTTCTCCCATGTAATCGGGCATGATACACTTAATAAAATTCTGGTTTTAGTTCAACAAGTTGGGAGTCTTCTCCACCCACAATTTAGGTGCTCTTCTTCAAGTTTCCTATGCCTGAGACTTGAACCTAGGTAGGGCTTTCCTAGGGTTGTGGATCAGGGTTTTTCCCAGACACAAGGTATGCATCTCCTTTTCCCTTCTCCTTCTTCTTTCTTTTTCTTCATATTCTCCTTTTCTTTTTCTTTTTTTAGAGGTAACAGGGGATAAGCTTTGTTAACAAGATACAAAAAAAATTAATAATAATAAATAAATAAAAGAAAATAAAAGAGAGGACTATCACCAAGGAGGTGAGAGGCCACAACAAGAAAAAACAAAAGAAAGGCAACCCCCGCAAGCAACACACACATTACAACTCCTCCCACCAAATAGAATGTCAATCCCTTTCCTTGAAATCAGTCTTAGAGATCTAGTCAAATGAATCTCTATAAATATATAAGGAAATCTCCTCATGACTCCTCATCTTGTTCTCAAAGATTCTAGAATTTCTCTCCTTTAACAGTTCCCCACTCACCTCATATAGAACAGGTGGAAGGTTTTCAAAATTTGGATTCGAAGACGAATTCGAAACTAACATGGGAACCTGGTGATTTTCTCCATTCACCATCGTCCTCACCAGCAGAGAAAGGGCGACTCCACCAAGGTTCATGAACCTAACCTCTGGCAGCCAAATCCCATCGGGAGGGGTTGACATGGAATCCTGCCTCACCGCCAAGATTTTCCCCTCAATTGTGATGGCCACGGGGAAAAGCTTACCTAGATCAACAACCGAGATCAGCCGAGGGATGCTGCGCAGGTCCCCCCCCCACATCAAGCCTCACCCATTTGAGCTCATCGCAGGCGAGAGTTCGGCTGTTAACTGACCTAAGACCCCCACAGATCTTCCTGATTTCCTAGAAGATATCGATGGTCCAAAGGTTATGCGGAAGGCCCCATATTCAAACCCACCACCATTTAAACAAAGCTTCGTACTGAAGAGCAAACAGATTTGGTCTCCATCTTTGAAAATCAAACACATCGTCCAGAGGGTCCAGGCCACCCTAGCCACACAGAAGCTCAACAACAATTAACGAGGGGCAAATAAAGAAAGCCCTGAAATCGTCAACCGGAACCCAGGACAGAGGCGATTCACAGGTAAACATGAGCTCTGACCACCCCCAAACAAACTTCTTTCATGCTGTCACTGCACTACGACGAGAACAGACAGTCACCCTAGACTGTACTACTTCACCATGTCCCATACCCGATCAGCTTGTTTGGATCACCCAGTTCCTCTCGCATTGCACCACATCTATACTTGCAATCGAACTAGGAAGAGGGTGGAGCAATGAAGACGATGAAATTGCAGGTGCTGAAATCCTGGAAACATCTAGAGGTACCCCTCCGAACGAGCCATGCAGAATGTATGTCACATTGGCCCAAGGCATTCAAACCCCTAGGGAGAAAAACCAAGAATTCTTTCCCATTCCTCCCAATCTCTGAAATTTTAAGGAAAGCCCCAAGGAAGTTAGCTCCCCCTTTGATGATCAGAACCCAGCTTCCGTTGTCCTTTGAATGAATAATAGCTGCCGGGTCAGACTCCTAGCAAGCCATGTCCACAGTCTCGCACAACTGTCGAACATATTCCTGGCGGATGAACCCAAAACAGGTTTCTCCTTGTTTCTTTCATGAAAACCTAAGTAATCTTCACTTAGGTCCTTGCGGCAGTACCCCTACTACCCATTATTGTGAAATTTCCACCCAAAATCTTTTAAGTCACTGATTTAGACTTGTCACAGACCTGTCTCGTGTTCCCCTCTGCCCTTGCCATCACCTAAATATAAATACTCCAACCCCATGTAGATCCCCTTTCTTGGAGTCTACTACTAGTTTTGTTTCAAGAAAACTGATCTTTAATATACATCATACCCTGCTGTATAAATCAGACCATCCTTTGATGTTTTTATCATTCAGTTATGACCACATAGAGCTCTTAGCTCTTCATTTGATCTAGACCTGAAACCAAATCCCATCCTATGTATAGATAGGCCCTGCGATACCTGAACTTCCAGGCCTTTTACAGTCTTACTTTAGTCTGTATATCAGCTGTTGTTTTCACTTGGTTGAAGTCAGTCCTATGCTCTACCCTATTACTTTCCTGATGAACCCCTCTATTGTTTGCAGACTTAAATAACCTTAAGTAGGCCAAAACCATTCACTATTTTGACTCTGCCTTGCATTCATTATTTGATCTTTTACAGCCCTTTGTTGCCTAGCCTGTTATCTGATTAAGACCTCTACTACATGTTGTTTAGCCCGAAACAGAACCTGACCCAATTATAAACAGCCTATTATCTCCTAAACTTATGACCAAATCCTTACTAAAATTTTCAGAATCTAAACTATAAATCCCTACCCGAGAGCTTACCTTCTCCAATTCAGTTTTACCTTAATTTAATTTGTAGTTTGGTATATTCTCCTGGGTGCTTCATCAATCTTGCCTTGAATTAGTTTGTGGTTGGTAGCTTTGACTTGTGTGCTGCTTCACTATTAAAAACTTCAAAGTTGTTGCCTAAGACATACTAAAATCAAAAACATTTTAAAACATGACTTTTATAAAGTCTAAAACTACTAAAATTAAGACTTTCTAAAAACATTATTCTCACAACTTTTGATAACCCTTTAATAATTGGGTCATAACTTTCCCAATCACCTTAGATTTGCGCAATCTTGGTTTCATTAAAAAGGTAACTGAATAGCCTCTCCAATGACACCAAAATTAAACCAAAAAGGCAAGTTTTGACCTTAGAAAAATTAGGTTAAAAGTGAGAAACAATATTACAACTCAAAAACCAAAAATCCAAACTAACCATGACACTATTGGTTTTATTACAAAATTATCCCTCCTTATAAAATTTGAATTGACTCACCCCACATAACATCTAAATTTAAATCTAGACTCTTTATGTGTGGGTATATACATAAATAGCATAATGTTGTCCGTGTCATTCTCTCAGGGTGGGGAGAAATTTGACTTTGAATTTCGATGTGACCACTCTTCATCATAGCTTCCAATGGAATGATTTGGCCTCTTCAAAATTTGTGGATGATGTGGTGGAGGTCTTAGAATAAATGGTGTGTATGCACCTTCAATCTGGGATGGCTGCTTGGACTTGAATCTTCATCTAGTATGCTTATAGGCTTTTGCTTGAGGTAGAATCTTCTCAGGTTTGGGTGAAATCTGGCCTTTTGTAATGATCTATAGTATGTTAGGAGGAGGATGTTACGTATAAAAGGTTTGCAAGACTTATTCCTGGTGAGGACATTGGGTCAAGGCATGCTTTCTAGATTAACCAGAGGCGCCGTAAAAGAGTTGGACCTCTGCTATGGTTCCAATAGAGGCCTACATGATGCCCAGGGCTATTTAAGCTTTGTTTATGAGTTATTTTATTAGTAGGAGAGTGTTTTTTATTTAGTTACACATTATTTGTGTCTCTTGTAGGGGGATACATTTATGTGAGGGTAATTTGGTCCAATTATGTCTTTATTTGAGTTAGGGGTATATTTTGTAAATTTTTTATGTCTTTTGGGGGTATTTTAGTCAGATGACCATATTTTGTATTCAGACCTAACTGTGGGAGTCTATTTATAGACCCCACAACTTGGCTTCTTTATTTGTGAAATAAAAATAAGTTTTTGAATTGTTTTTGTTCTCTTCTTCTTCTCTTTGATGTGAAGAACTAGCAACCAAAACCCTGGAATGGGACTTGGTTTCTACCAAGTTTAACACTGTTGGTGGAGGCCAACCCCTTCCCTTTGGGTTAAAAGGTCTATATTCTACATCATCTTCCTCATACTAACAATATTTTGTAGAGTTTATACTTGCTGAAAATCATCAACTTTCAAAGAGTTCATCACCACACTCATAGCACCAAGGATTTGATTGAATCGGCACTTCCAGGGGGTATTTATGGGCAGGGCGACATTATTGGAGCAACAAGACAATAGAGAAAATTATTTAATAACCTAGGTAGTGTCAAACAGGGTACCAGACCAGCTTGGAGAAGATCAAGTAGCTACTGTACCTGGCCAAAGCTTTGGCTGATTTGGCACTTCTAGGAGCTACCTAACCCCTGGGCGACACACACACTGTGGCAACAGCCTGCAGAAAATTTCATTCAAATTAAAACCCTATATAGGTTTGTTATAAGGAGGAGACACTGCTGATTTGTTAGGGCTGAATTGACTTCTCTTCAAACTCCATCAATCCGGCCCCTTTGTCCTTGGGTTTTGATGGACTGCATCTTGGAAGACATTAAGGGTACATCACATTGTGGATTCAGGTTCTAAATCTCCTTGACTAGCTTTCTTTAAACCCTTGTTTTGTAGTGATTTTGGAAGTAGTTGTGGCATGGACTAGGTATTGTTGAGCTGATTTTTCTGGGTGTTGCTCTAATACCACAATCCATAAACATTGGTCCTAAGATGATCTTAACTACAACCCTTTAAAGCCCTAACTAATACCCTAGTTTTGGACTCCATACTTTTGTTACTTGACATACTTTAATTTCCTGCATTCTAGGTGTTTGTTTAAATTTCCTAATGATATGCTTGCTAGAGTTTGATATTTGGACAGCTTCTATATACTCTCAAACCCCTTGAACCTCACCTATTAGTTCATTACAGTGTCTAGGGATAATCCCCTTGACTTATTTACTATTTTCCCTCATCATTATCATTATTTGGATGCTTTATTGGACACTTTACACAGTCAAAATTTTCTGGACAGCAAGCATACACATTCGACAACTCTAAATTAGTTGAGTATTTTAACATATTAGTTATGTTTCAGTATTGTTCTTTACATGGTTTTCCTTAACTCGTTTTATTCTAACTTAAGAATCACTTAGTTTGCTTGTGTTTGGTACAAGTAGGAATCTAGGTATAGTATTTTACTACTTATGTGGTTTTATGTCTTATCTCTTATGCACACACTTCACTTACTTACATGTATGCTACATCACTTCCGCCTTGATCTCTTCCTTTTCCTGTCCTTAGATTTTTTCTGGGCTTCAGGTTGGATTTTAGAGTCAAGCTTTTAAACTGGAATAATTCTGAATTGTTTTTGCATAGTCCTAACCTAATCAAATATTTCTTTAGCCATTATATGAGCTATTTCCTTTATTTAAAGCCCAAATTGAATGATTTAACTTTGACGTTGAAGAAGCTTTATGAGCCACATGTGAGGATACAAATATTTTTTAGCATGATGAAGATTTTTGTCCATGTGATTTACCTCATATCTTCTTCGCATATAGATTTTGCCCATATCTTATACTCTGAACGAGTTAAAGATACCTCATACCAAAAATAATGCACCATGGTTTCTCAAGTTAATTAAAAAAAGATCCAGGTTAGTACAAAAAGGGGCCGAGACCTTAACTAGATAGAACCAGCTGATGAAACCTAGCTCTTATACCAAAATTGATGCAACACAACAAAGAAGATACAAAAAATTGATGTCAGATATTCTAAAATTGATGTGGGAGCAAATAGAATTCAAGACTTGAATTTATACCACAAATAACCACATAAATTTACATATCAGTAAATATGATCAAAGAAAAGAAGTTATAATGAATTATAAGTGAAATGGAGGAAAAAAGAAAAATGAAACCAAAAGGGTATTTTTGTAATTTTGGATAGAAAAATCTAAAATTATCAAAATGACCATCTGATGCATCAGAAAATTCTGAAACTTTTCAGATCAGGAGTGCATCATTCAAAGGGTTTACAGTTAAAATTTCATCCAATTTGGATAAGAATTGATTTGTCAAAATTAGAAATTTCATAAAATCCCAAGGTTCTTTAATGGTGGTTCTTGGAATCTGTAGGGAATCTTTAGAATTTGAAAGGGAATGAAAATGGGGATCAAAGAGGAGTTTCAGGGACCCAAAGGGGATCAAAACTCCATAGGAAGATTAGGGAAAAAAGAATTTCTAGAGGGGAAATTTTTAAGGTTTATGTACCCAAAAAATTCTAGCTTTCCTAAGGAAGAAGAAGAAGAAGAAAAATAAGAAAAAAAAAAAAAAAAAAAGAGAAAAAGAAGAAGAGATTAAGAGAGAAAAAAAAGAGATAAGAGATATACCTTAAAGGAGAGAGCGAGCTTGCGGCTTCACTTGTGGAAGAAGGGAGAGGGGAGCCATGACCCTTGGAGGACAGAACCTAGACCCACAACCTATCTTGAGAGACCACCCAATTCACAAACTTTTTCTTAATATTCTTCACTGAATTAATTAAGGGGAGGAGGTGCCTTTAAATAGGCTTACAACCTGTATAATTTAGGAAATATAAAATTAGAAACTTACTAAACACCTAAACTTAAAGACCAAGTATTACTAAAAATTTAATTTCCTAATTTAGAAATTACTAAAAACTTCAAACTTGTTGCCTAAGACTGATTAAAATAAAAAACTTTTTAAAACATGATTTTCTTGAAATCTAAACCTACTAAAATTAAGACTTTTTTAAACTTAACTTTCTAAAAACACCATTGATGCGGGAGCATACCATTCCAAGAAAAAGAAGTTGAAAGACCATGGATAGTCTTCCATGGAGTGTCTAGCAGTACATCTTTATTTTTCAGTTATTTCCCTATTTTAGAAAATTTAATTAATAGTTTCACATGTAATAAGGCCATTAGAGCAAAATTTGAAAGTTGGTAAGAAGTTGGGATTAAATTAGGAGTGTTTTAGGAATTTTCGGAATTTTTTGGGTTTTTTAGGCTAATCCCATTTTTTATGTTTAGCCACTATTTCGAAGGTCAAAACTTGCCTTTTTGGCTTATTTTTGGTGTCATTAGATAGGTTATTCAATTACCTTTCTAACGAGATTTAGATTGCATAAATCCGAGGTGATTTGGGGAAGGTATGACCAAATTACTAAGGGGTGTCAAAAAACGGGAATTGTATTTTTTTTAGAAAGTCTTAAAGTTTTAGTAGCTTAAACTTTAGGAAATTTTACGTTTGGGAAAGTTTAGGAATTAGGAAAACTGATACAACAAGTTATTAATGTTTTTAGTAAGTTTAGGATTTTAGAAAGTGTGTTTTAGGAAGTTTTAAATTTTAGAATA
>JAOXJP010053654.1:0-15921 GCA_025762735.1 Platanus orientalis
CCCGACAGGTGTCTTCATGCCTTATTGAGTGTTGTCCAACAACAAATCTCTGCAGTCGCCCTCATTGGATAAGGGCTTCTATCTGTTCCTTTAAGTCGAAGCAATCGTTAGTGTTGTGACCATGATCCCAGTGAAAGCAATAGTACTTATCACGATTTCTCTTCTCCGGTGGGGCTCGGATCCTCTCGGGCCACTTGATGCTTAGATCATCCTTGATGTACAGAAACACTTGCTCCACAAGTGCATTGATGGGGGTATAATTTTGGAACATGCTTAGGGGGACGTTGACTTGGGGCCTAACCCTGCGGTTGGCGTTGCCTTCTCTCACCCAACTGCCCATTTCTTCCCGCGTGGCTTGCTGCTACTCTTTCTCTTATCTAACTGTGAGCTAGGCCTGACATCTCGCTCTCATCGGGTGTTGAGGGTATCCTCGCCGTTCATGTGCTGCTAAGCCTTCACCATGAAGTTGGTCATGCTACATAAGGGGTTTTTTTAGGAGAAGAGAAACTTTAAGGGCAATAGCCCAACCATGAGAGGGGCCACAATCATCTTCTCCTCGACATCATCCACCTACAACATCTCTTTGTTGAACCGCGACATGTACTCTCCTTTGTTTTGCTTGATATTCAATAAGTAGGTGACAGACTTCCAGTGTATTTGGTCGCCATAAAATAGCCAACAAACTATCGACTCAACTTTGTGAAATTTGAAATGTTGCCGGGCTTCAACCGACTAAACCAAACTCTGGCAGACCCCTTGATTGTCGTAGAAAAGGTCTGGCACATAATTTTGTGGGGGGGGTCGCCTAGAGGTTCATATGCGTCTTATACACCTCCAGGTGATCAAGGGGATCCTTATTGCTGTTCAACATCTCGATCTAGGGTGGCTTAAACTTGTCGGGGAGTGGTTGAGCCATTACCTCTGAAGTGAATGGATGGTCCGTCCTCTGGATTAGTTCATCGACAGTAGTTGGGGCTTTCCCTTTGAAAGCTTCCTGCATGGTCACCATCTCCCTTCTTACATCTTCCATCCTCTCCTCCTAAAGGTCCATAGTGTGAACCCTTTCCCCAAGCTGGCTCGCCTCCTAGAATCGAGAAGCCATGGTGCTTCTTGCCTCATCTTCGCGTCCCTGGTCACAAACTTCCAATTGAAGGGACATGGGGTCCCGGCCATCCTGTGTCGTTGTTGCTGAGTGCACCTCTTCGGTCCCTTTGCTCTTGTATGATTTCTCGATTCTCTTCCATCAATAGCTGCACACTTGTCGTCAATCCTTGGATCCTTTGCTCAAGGACAGCTACCCTTGGGGTTTTAGAGCGTGCTTCGTCGGAGACGGAGGCTTCTTGCCCGTCAACTCTAGTACCCTGGTCGTGTTGAGCCGCCATTGACTTGGTTTCAACCATGTGGACCTTAGGTTCTAAGGGAAACTGTGTTATTCCCATATACGGCGCCAATTGATGGTGTATCGGTTTATGGGCACCTTTACGCTCGTCAGATGGTCCCACGGTTAGCCCAGGTCCTTGGCAAAGCGAGCACTGCAGACACGAAAAAGGAGAAAGTCAAGAAGCTAGGCGCCAGCAGGGGGCTGGCCTCTAGCTCTCTAACGGTCAAGTCAGGCTACAAGGGAATGTAGAAGATGAGCTTTCTCAATTAGGGTTTCTGTTGTCTCATACCTGGAGAGTGAATCGCGACCCCTCTTTATAGGCTTGAGTAGTGGTGTATCAAATGAGATATCGCATGTCGCTTTCCTCTACATTCTTGGCCGTGTCTTCCCCTGCTCTCTTTGTCATTTTCTCAGTATGTTAGCCCAGCAATAGAGAATATTCTCTTTTGGTAACGGTTTTTGGATTGTGCTTATCTTTAAGCAGAGTAGTCGGAGTCGTTGTATTTTTGTATGTCAGGGATTCTTGAGTACTGGGCTCCTCAAGGTCTTAGCTAGCCTCTGGGTGTCAAGTGATCCAAGCAACGGTCGAGACTATCTTCGGAATTCTTGGGGAGTCGGGTACCGAGGGGTATTTCTAGCTTCTCACCGATGGCCTCGGCACTTTCAGATGGGGGGATCCTCGAAGGTTCTCTGGGCTGATCTTCTCGGGAATTCTTTGGGTTGGTTCCCCTACAGTCAGGACTGCTGGTTCATCGGGGTCGGCTAGTAAAGGCTTCAGTATATTCTCCCCCATCAAGATCTGTCGTAATTTTTCTTTTTTCTTAATTTAGTTTTAGACTCCTTAATTATATACTAACTAGAGATAAATTATTGCAATATATTGTGTAATTCAAGGTAGATACTCAAGAGCTAGTTAGTGTTGCAATTCTTAACCAGTTCTAGATATAATAATGAATGAATTTAAGTACATCAACTTGTACTAGTCTCTTAGTCACTATATGTATTCAATTTGATTAAATTACAACTATTTTTTTCAATTTCAATAGTTTAGATGATAGAACAAATTAAATACAATTTGTGAACCAACTATAGAATCCCAAAAAACTAAAGTAACATTAAATGATTATCTATTGAGATGCTGACGTACAATTGAAAGAATCACTTCAAGGAATTAGTGTAGGTCCAATTATTTTGGTTAGACATGTAGCAGATTTAAGAGCTCTAAAAGCACAATTAATTGATTCCAATTATGTACAATCTCACAATGATACCTTAAAGGCAGTCTTTTATAATGGTTTAACTTATAGTTACCATAGCCAAAGGCAAAAATGGGAAGCAAGGCTCAATAGATCCTTGGGAAGTGAGAAGCGAAAAACGATAATAATGTAAATAACTATTAAGTTATAATCAATAATTACATCTACAATACAATAAACTGAATAAACCTTAAGGAATGCACCAACAAATCTAAAAGCTATATTGTGTAAATACAAAAAATCATGATATGTAAATCGATATGCAAACTGTTTGTTATTAGTATGGTCAACCATACCTTATATTTTACCATACATAAGATTTTTTTTAGGTAACTTACTTCTTAGATTCAGACTATAGAAGACATTGTATAAAAACCAATTGATTTGAATATTTTTTTATTGGAATGGAAGAAAATAATATAAATAGTAAATTCAATAATAAATCTCATAGATAATATTTTATTCAATGCTAACAGCATAGGGTTTACATTAAATAAAATACAATATCATCACTTCTAAGTTGATTCTTCAAACGTTTTTACTTGTTTCTCCAAAGGCTTCCACTTGTTTTTCTAAATAGTTTCTATTTATTTCACTATGCTTCCCACTACTTAGGGAAGCTGAATGGAATTGGTTTCCAAACGAGCTTCCCACCTTCTATCAAGCTTCCCTGCAACTATGGTTTGGTAACCTTTTGGTGTTTATGTCCACTCTTAAAAGTTCTTCCCCAGACTTGTCAATTTTACTAATAGATTTCTTAATTTATTTCAAGAAAATTAACAATCTAAAATACTTACAAGATCCGTGAGAATCTACTTGCCTTGTAAGCTTATACTCAGTGGCTTCGATGGATGCACCTGAGAATCCACTCCTAGTGTCTCTGGTGAGAGCTAAAAAATCTGCACTTGGTGATTTTGGTAAGTGTTCACGAACCCACACCCAAGGACTTTGACGGGTGCTTGAGAATCTGCTTTCAATGGCTCCGGTGAAGGCTATGAGTACAGTGACTGTGTGAACTCAATTCAATAGAATTATGGTAATTCTTCTTAATGAGATTGTCTCTTTGTAGACTGATGTTACCATAGTGAACAGCCTCTTTGGAGAACCATTGATTTACATATAGACTTAATCCTTTAAGCTTTCCAAAAGATATAACTATTGGGTAGAAAAGCTAACCTTGGTTGCCACTTAACTCTTTCAAAGATTTACAAGTATAAGCTCTAAATTAGATACAATTTCATAAAGTTTTCATATATATATTTTATATCCATGCCTTTAGAGGTTGTTCTCTATTTATAGAGGAGCAAAAATGTTGCTCAAAGGTCCCCCAACAGATGACACTATGTGTTTTCTTAAGGTGGAGGATTCCCAAATTTATTTGTTGAAGAACATTCTTCGAATATTTGAAATTATATCAAGGCTCAAAATCAATCTATCAAAATCCACAATTGAGGGTATTGCAGTGGGGGCGGATGAAGTGTCAAGATTTGCAAGTATTATGGGTTGCAAAGTTGATGGATGGCTGATGAAATACTTAGGTCTAATGTTGGGAGGGGTCTCAAGAACATTGTCCTTTTGGGATCCGGTAGTTGAAAGAATCCAAGGCAAACTAGAATGTCGGAAACGTTCTTATATCTCTATGGGTGGTTGCATCACTTTAATCAAAGCAACTTTATCCAACCTTCGGTATACTACATGTCGTTATTTAAAATGCCTTCTAAGATCATTATCAAAATTGAGAAATACCAACGGGATTTTTTATGGAATGGATGATTAGATAAAAAGGACCACCTGGTGAATTGGTAAGAAGTATGTAGACCTATATCAATGGGTGGCTTGGGGATTAGGAAAATCAAGGAGAAAAATATGGTGCTGATGGGAAAGTGGTTGTGGCGCTTCTCTATGGAACTTGACTCATTACGGCATTCCATGATATCTCTTAAATATGGGTGTCATCCAAATGGGTGGGATTGCAATCCCCAATCTACTGCTTCATGGTTTTTGCTTTAAAAAAATATTTGTCAACTATACCCCACATTCCTTCCTTGTACCAAGTTCGCACTTGGTAATGGCTGTTCCATAAAGTTTTGGAAGGACCTATGGGTAAGGGAGTTGAACTTGGCTTCATTGTACCCTCGTCTATTTTGTCTATCCACTCAACGAGAAGCGCTGGTTGCCAATATTTTGTTTAATTCACTAAATGGCATTTCTTGGAACTTCATTTTCTCTCGTGAATTGTATGATTGGGAGGCCCAATTGGTCACTCCTCTCCTTGATTCCCTTCAATCTGTCTTCCTCTCAAGGAGGGCCCCTGATAAACGAGTTTGGCTTCTTGAGTCTTTTGGGAAATTCACTTTCAAATCCTTCTTCCTTGCCATATCAAATCCTTCATCTACCGAATCATCCTTCCCGCATAGAAAGATTTAGAAGCCTGTGGTCTTGCCTAGAGTTAAAGCCTTCTCATGGACCACCGTCTTAGGCTGAATCAATACGATGGACATGTCACAAAGAAGATCATTAATGTCTTTATCTCCTCATTGGTGTGCCTTACGCCAAATGGATGGGGAATCAATTCATCATATCTTTCTTTATTCCCCTTTCACTCATAAGGTATGGATTCATTTCATATCCCGCATTGGTTGCTATTGGGTTATGCCGGAAAAATTACAGCTTCTGTTCTCCTCTTGGAAGAGCTTTGGGGCTTTTTTAAGATCAACGAATTTTGGGGACAGTCTATTGTATGCCATCTTATGGGGAATTTGGCGGGACAGAAATAACAGAATATTCATTGGCAAAGCTAGAAATTGCGAGGAGGTGAATGGTTTGCAACTTGCTACACTACAACATTTTTACTTTTTAGCTATTTTTCCTCTAAATCTACCACTTGGGTTTCACTTGTGGATCACGGGAAAGTTTCTAGATATTATATTTTGGTTTAGTCTAACCCATAAATATCACTTACCAGCATTCCTTGAATGGTCCATTTACCCATGAAGCTCAAGGTTGGCTCTTGAGGTGCTTAATAGGAGTTTAGACATCTTTAAGATCTTCTTTGTGGTCATTCCTCATCCGGTTTTGAAGAATATACCTTCTGAAGTTCTCCCGGACTTGCATGACTTAATGTGTACAATTGATTATAGACATATAAGACTACAACTTTTACCACTACTTACATAATGTACATTACATTTTGGATGGAAGTGACAATTACAACATTTTCATTAACAATCTCCTCCGTTGTCAATTCCATGACAGAACTTTAACATTTACAAATAAAAACCAAAAGTACATGATTACTCTCCCCCTCAAGAATTGGTTCACCCTTAACCTGTGTCACATTTTTAATATACCACAAGTCCAATACAAAATTACAAAATTCCTTGATTATATTAATCTTCGTACATAGACATAGTCTTATCTTTTTCCTAATTGCTACTACTCTGTAGGCATATCTGGCTTTATTGCTACTACCATGTATGCCTAATCTTATAAAATATGGCATATATAAAAAATTTAAAACTTACATTTTTTGCCTTTGAAAGTCTCTATATTTACAAACTCAGCAAGCAAAGTATGTGCTATGTAGAACGTTGTCCATTCTAACAAATTTTGACAGCTCCAATCCTTTTCTCAAGGATTTCTATTAAAATGCTCTAACATTTATTTTCACTTGTGATTTCCTCATCCGTTCAAGTATAGTCATGGCTAACTGATTGCTTTCCATGTTTCTTCCTGCTAAGCAGATTTTCAAACTACAATAATTTATTTTTAGGAATTAGGTATCTTCTAACAGCAACCATAGTAGTGTCTTAAAGTGCTATGTTCAGTTTAAATTGGACAGATTCGATAAAGTGGTAGGTGATTCCCTTATCACATTTAAAACTATCTTTTCGCCTTTGATCAATTTTGAATATCTTAATTTTCAGAGATTAACCCATTAAACCAGTCTCTCTTATTCTGAGGAAAGAGTTTGTATCCAACTTATGTAAATTGAGTTTATTATAAATGTATGGGCAGCATAATAAGACATGTTCTCGTTGAAACATCGTTCGACAAGCCCAGAAGTTTACATCTTTTAAATTGTAGAATCTAGACTGGTTCAAGTAAATTATCCCTCATACATCGATTCTATGTGGTTCATATTTGAAATTTTTACTGCCTTGGTTTTGAGAATTGGAAGGTGTCACGCTTAGGGAACATTAGTTACATCTAATAGAATTGGCAAAGTTTATCAGTCCTTTACCGTAATTAAGTCAATCCATTGCCATGGGTAATGATAACAGAACATGTAGCTCACTCACCCATGAAATTGAACCAGTAACTTCATATCTGAAGGATCGATTCCACTTTAAGATGCATGGCCATGAATTATTGTAAGCAACTTCTAGCTCCATCTCGTCCCCTTGTTTGGTTCCTCTAATTTTATTATCAATTGGTGGATGTCCCGTGTAGAAAAAGAATTAGTACTTCAACAGGCACACATTTGCCAAAAGCACATTCAAAAAGGTCTATTATACTTGAGGGATGAATAATTTCCAGGTACCATCTTGAATTCGCTAGAATAATGTTATTATCGATTTGGCATGTTGACAGAGGTATTGGCAGACAGGAGAAAAGAGAAGGGAAGAACCCCATGAAAACGCCCCTACCTTACATTGTCACACTTGGCATGTTGACACCCTTTGTAATCTTAGCCATTGTTTTCTGCCGTGGATTTGGTGTGCCCCCTTAACAAACACCTAAGGTCTGCTCAATTGTGGGGGTGGACACATGGCATCGAAAAGTGAAAAGTATCCCCAAAAAAGTGTAAATCACTACTTTGACATCATGTATCTGCCCCTGCATATGGACTGACCTTAGGCATTCATTAAGAGGGTGCACCAAATCTATGCCGATTGTTTTTGCTAATGGTTGGATCAAGGTGGCCGTCCACTAATGATCTAGAGCAAAACCATGAAAGAAACAATGCAATACAAATATTCAAACTGTCCGGTGTCTGCTATTGCTGCATGCCAGCTGCAGGAAAAAAAAGTATGAAAACAAATCCTCTACAACAGGTTTAAAATACATTAAAAAGAACGGCAGGTGTAATGAACTCCTGCCCAATGTTGAAATTTATACTTTTTCTGTATACATGTCGTTCTTTGATGGCAGTTTCTATTTAATGTATTTTAAGCTTGTTGCAGACATTAATATTGTTATTGCTGATCTGGACACACAACATGTGACTGATTATCAGATCAATGAAGAGATGACACATGGCATCCATGGAGGAGATAAGACATGGCAGTTTGATAATCATCGGTTACTATTTCACATGATCAAACCATCTTAATTGATTTTTTTCTCATCTTGTCACCTATAGATACTATCCGTAAATTCCATTGAAAGCATTCATTTATAGACAATTAAAGGTGTCCGATTTTTAAGTAACCAGTAGATTCATTTCTGAAAGGATTTGAAGATAAGAGATGATAGTGGCGCTGAAGAGTAGAAAGAAAGAACAAAAAAAAAAAGAGAAGTGAAAAGGTTGATTATGGAAGAATTAAATAACCATGACTTTGGCTTACTATATATCGTTGTTTTCTCTTCTTAAAATTGGAAAAGTTGGTAAAGTGAGTAATTTTAAGGTTGATTTAAATGCGAAATTTTCAGAGCCCTTCACAATAATAATAATAAGAAGCCTTGTGGGCCTTTCAATCACAAAAGGACTAACTCATCTGTTTTGAACTTGTAATGAACAGCCCCGAAGCCTTCTGGCTAGCATCTCTTTAACCGAAATCTCTATCCCACCCACGTCCCAGAGTCCACCTACCCAGAACAGTTTTACAATAATTCATGTCCGAGTTTCCAACCATGAAGAAATTACAAGAAGATCATCTTCAGTAGGTCATATGTCTTAATGTAGACATGGGACACCAATTAATGAATCTGGTTTTTTACATGGAGGGAAAACTCTAAAATAGGCATACCCAAACATTGACATAACTGACAACAGCGTATCTCAACATTTTCATCCCATATCAATAATAAATAAAAATGCTAATTCAAAGATTTTAACATTTCATCACACAAGAGTGTTCGATTAGCCTATGCCCAAGAACATTTCTTATGATCTTTCACTTCAATTTTTTTTTTCAAGGGAACCATATAACATCCTACAA
Organism: Platanus orientalis; assembly: GCA_025762735.1. Taxonomy (NCBI): domain Eukaryota; kingdom Viridiplantae; phylum Streptophyta; class Magnoliopsida; order Proteales; family Platanaceae; genus Platanus; species Platanus orientalis. The sequence continues at coordinate 8,802 of JAOXJP010053654.1, forward strand.
TTTACAATTAATCAATATGGATAACATAAATTAACCCATCATTCAAATTCAGAAGGTTCTTGTTATTCCCTGGAATAAACCTCCAATACAGAGAATGTTTTTTTAAATATTCAATTAATGGTTAATAAGCTTTTGAATATACAGATGCAGATGTGGCAATTAGATAAAATCATACCTTAGGCCACATTGTTCCTCTTATAAATCATACCATTTCAATTAGAAAAACTTAAAAAAAAAAAAACGAGTATATTTTACTTCTGCACAGACTTGTAGGTTACCATTGTCACATACTTCAACAGAAATCTTTGTGTTGAACCGAGTGCCACCACAGACTGGTCACTACTCCCATTTTGCATATACAGATGGTCAAGCACTACGTGCGGGGGCCTTGACAGAGGGGTACTGTCCATGTAGGATGATGGTTCATTGAGTGGTGTCATTTGTAGCTGAGGAGGAACCAATGGTGGATCCTTTTCACAATCCTCTAAAACAAGGAGCGAGTTGTTATAGCTACACTCTGGGGACTGAGGAGGTTCAAAATTAGCTCTGCCTTCAAGGTACTCCGGAACATAATCCTGCAACACAAACCAATCAAAAGATTATGCAGGTTGTGCCACATTTTTTAATAACCACATTTGCTATATTTTTATTGTTATATGCAATAACTGGTTACATGTTTTGCTAATATAAATGTTTTGATACCCAGACTGACCCAGATCGTACAACCATTCAATCTTGGAACCAGACCGGTTTGCAAATTGACTCAAGTGAAACAAAACCCATATAGAGACATTCAATCCAACAGGATTTCTAGAAATTCATTCAAACAACAATCGCATGTTCTGCTTATATTGATGTTTTGAAACCCATAGTGACCCAAATGGAAAGACTGTTCAACCTTGGAATCGGACCCTTCTTTGCATCAGTTTGCACATTGACTCAAACTGATAGAAGACCCGGATAGAATGTTCAAACTAACTGAATTTTTAGAAAATCATTCGAACAGGACATGGGTCACCATGAAAGGTCAGTGCAAGAGGAGGGGGAAAAACAATAGGGGGAGGGAGAGAGAGTATATGCCCTCAGGGAAAGTAAAACTCTGCATGACCTAGGTCTAATCTAACACAGATCTGAACAAAAAAAAAAGCTGCTAAATGGAAACAGAAACTTCAGATCCAGCGGACAATTACCAAATACAAAAGATTAACCATATGCCAAAACCAAAAATGTCAAGTGAATGATTATAAAAGATTAATCCTTCCAAAAAAAAAAAAAAACATATTCATAAATAATGAAAATGATAATGAAATCATTTCCAAAGAAACAAAGTAAGGCATTGGTAATCTGCAAAGGCATTAGTAATCACACAGATATATATATATATATATATCAACCGACTGTTGAACCGGGGTTAATAGATCCACTCCTTTTTTGGGGTCACCTTTGAGGTTGAGTTTTCGAACATCGGCTAGTATGACTAATACAACTTGAAACATGAACATGATCCCTGTCAAGCAGTTGAACAAATCGTTTTGTGCAACATGTGCTAGCTGTGTTACCTGTGTTCGTGGAACAAATCTCTAATCGAAAATAAAATTTCTATTTAAAAACCCACGCATCCAGACCAAGACAATCAATGTTCACAAGTTGATCATGGGAAACCCTACTCCCTATTGCAATGTATCCTACATGCATAACATAGGGAAGCTTGGTGCAGAGCCAAAAGACAGTCCATTGGAAGCCAATCTCAAGCTTAATTGTGGGAGTAGGAAGCCACTCAAAGATGCTGAGATGTTTCAGAGAATAGTTGGGAAGTTGAAATATTTGTCATTGACTAGTCATAATATTGCTTAAGCCATTATAATCAACCAATTCAGGCACAAGCCACAAACTACTCATAGAGGCTACCAAGAGGGTGCTAAGATATCTCAATTTTTTTGCATGGGGATTATATAGCGCAAGAATGGTCATTTGTTGGTGGAGGGCCACACCAATGCAGACTAGGCAAGATCAATTACAAACCAGAAGTCTACATTAGGATACTGTACCTTTGCTGGAATAAATTTTATCACTAGGAGAAGCAAGAGATAGTGGTGGCAAGTTCTAATGCTGAAGTTGAGTACAGGGTTAAGGCATTGGTTTCTAGTTCAAACAAAAATCAAGTTGTGTTGTAATAACAAGACTACCATCAATATTGCTCATAACCTTATTCAGTATGATAGGATGAAACATATCACAGTTAATAGGCATTTTATCCACGAAAAAGTAGCTGCTAAAGCAATCAATCTCCAATTAGTTAGAATAGAGAATAAGTTGGTAAACATTCTTATGAAGACAATGACTTCTAATTATCATCATGATGATATTGGCAGGTTGGGCATGGCTAATCTCTACGCTCTGCCTGTTGTAATGAACCTAAATCATCATTACTTATGCTTCAACACTAGTGGGGGGAGAGGGGGGGGGCGCATTATGTCATTCAAGTCACATTTATAATATAATATGAGGATGCCAATCAATTGTTAGGTTAACACCACTCCTCTTCTTTTTCCTCTTTTGCCTTGTTTCTTCTTCATCTTCAAGCTAGAGATGGCTATCCTATTTTCATCACAGGACGATTATTCGATTATTTTCCTCTCTGTTACCAATATCTCTATGGTGGGAGTAGGAGAGACCATTAGGAAATAAGGATACAAACATAAACCAAGGGTGCTACACCTTATGTACATCACCAAACCAACTTATCAATCAGGACCACATAACCATTAGACACCCTACTGAAGAGATGAGATGGGAAAAAGGAAAAAAACATGTGGGGAGGGTAAAGAAATAGATATCAATAAGCCCGATTCTGGTTTCCTTTCGACTCTTTTGATTTTGTGCATTGTAGGTGTGTACAATTTGGTGTGCCCATCCAATGCACCTAGGTACAGAAATAGATATAAACAAGCTCAATTTTTCTAGATTCTTTCCCTTAATTATACAATCAATAAATGAATTGATTTAAGTTGCACCATTTGCTGCTCTAGGTTGCACCAAGTGCTTTTCCACTTGTACTTGGGTGTAACCTAGAACATCAGGTACCTCATGCTGTTAAGGTGCAACCAGGAAGAGGATCATAAGATGCAACACAGGACAGCCACACGGCCTTGGGCTTTGAAGAAGCAAAGTATATGATAATAAGGTGTTTTTTCTGTACCATAACAAAAAGAGTTTTCTCTGTAAAATTTGAATTCCAAAAAGAATATGACATTATTTAAGAATGAATGAAACTACTTACAAAATAGGAAACGAAATAATATTCATAGAATAAATGATGATAGTAAAGAACTAAATGCATAATTTAAATTCCAAGAATATATAAATTAATTTTTAACTACTAGCAAATGCATAATATATTAATGACTTGGGTATATTAGTGGTATTTTACATCTAGAAATAATATTGTAAACTTATCCATGCATTAACACAGGAATTTTGAAAATAACTTCATGTTTTCTATGCATTTCCTAAATGTTTACATGCACATCTTAAAATTCCAGTGTGTCAATGCGTATCCACGATTTGTCTCTTAAAATTGACTTACCAAGATACCCCTCAATACTGATACTTTGATCCTTGACATCAACATAAAAGACCATGTATATTAAATAAAAAGAAAAAAGAAAAGAAATTAGGATAGCATCTATTTGCTTTTGCAACAATCATCCAAGCATCCTAGATTAGTCCATTATCACACTGGTCACACTAGAGAACTTCTCATCTTCTATACAAGACTTCTACAAACAATGGAAGGAAAAAGGAAAAAAAAAGGATAGGGGGTGGAGATAATTTCGTTGAGGAAGACTAAAAATGGAAAGTGGAAATATTTACCTGCAAGTCCAGAATGTTGTAAGCATTCCCCAGATCATCATGGACCCACGGCACCTCAGGGGCACACCTCCACTGTCCATCAACGATAAACCTGTAATGGTAAATGCCTGATGGAAGCATTTTCACTATAGTGAAGCCTTTATCAGATATTTGCAATGGATGACTGAGAAAAATGACAAACTCAATATCAGAAAGCAGTTTAGGGAGTATAAGTCCAAATTATATTATGAGAAAAAAATTCTGACTTCATGGTACCTTGTCTTCCAGTTATCCCACGATCCTTCAACAGCTACTTTCTTGCCTCCATAGATCCATGTGATCACTGTTGGTATTCCTTGCTCACAGAACATGTCCTCACACTTAGTAGTATTTTGCATCCATATATGGTTTGGGATGTTCATTTCATCAGCTATTTGTAAGGCAACCACGGGGACCTGAAAATAAATGAAGAAAGAACAGGGTTTTGAGTATCTTGCTCTTAGGACATAGGAGGATGCGTACATAGTAGTAAGAAATTTTGGGTTTGAACTGTGTATATTTTATGCTATGATCAACACAGACACAAGTGTCACATTTCAACACAGATACAAGGTGTTGAACACAGCAATCCCCCAAAATCTAGAAATACGGGCATTGCTGAATATTGGTATATTTTTTTGGTAAAAACTAAACAATGAATTATGAGTAACAAGATTATGAAAAATTAATAAAAAAAATATCATAACATAAATTTTATGAATAAAATCCACAAATAATTAGCTGTGGGTCATTTGATGTGAACGTGAATAGGTGAATGCAGATGTCAGGGAAATCGGCTACAGGGATTTAAATTTAAATATAAATCGACAATGAAGAAGTCAGATATAAAGTTTATTATAATGGAAATGCAGGAAAATAAGAGAAAAATAGGAAGAGGACAAATCCACTAGATGGAGCTCTAGGAATTAGCACATAGAGACCTTGAAAGCATTAGTAACTTCAATAAAAGAGAAAAAGTTCAAATCAGCACCAAACACATAAGACGGAACAAATTTTGTGTACACCATCAAATTCTTCATTGCACAACTCCTCCATATTTTACTAATCCAAGAAAAACCTTAACTACCAATAAACAACTAAAGAAACTCCTAATTAAAATAAAATTTACGAATATACAATTCCCGTCAAAAATTAAATACCTTGACAGTATTTTTGTTCATAACCTCCCATAATCAGATCAAATTCACAAGATCTTGAGCTCATTGGGTAGGTAACTGAATAACCTTTCAAATGACACTAAAATCCAGTTAAAAGAATAAGTTATAACCCTAAAGAATAAGGCCTAAAGAAAAAAGATGGAACCCACTACAAGTAAGACTCCTAACTAACTTAGAAACGAAAAATAATCAAACCAAATAAAGACTAAATTTAATTTATCAAGAGTCCTTATATAAAAAACAATAAAAACTAGTGAAGCCATAGACTTATGGCTCTTTTCTTAAGATTGTTGAACGAGATTTGGTCGGTTCAAATATGGAATTTTCAAGCTGACAATTTTAGCCCACAAAAAAACAAAGATGGCCTAGTCCAGGCATGCACACTTTCTAAGTTCAACAGAACTCTACCTCGAATTTTCTAGTGATGAAGGATCAGTATTATTAGGAAACTTTGAGGGCTTAACCATATAGCATGTTCTCTAGAGAAAATTCTCTGATGTCATTTTCCTTGTAACTAGTTATGTTGGCTTGACTTGATGAAGCTCAAAGTATTCTACTACGCTGCTATATTAGTAGTTGATTTGCCTTATAAAAATGCTAGTCTGTAGTTTCCCATTGATTTTCTTTGATTTTATCACTCAACCCTACAACCCTCTTTTCTATTTATATTTCATACCCACAATTACTTGTTTTCCCAATTGTTGTGATTGGTTCTTCCTCTTGATAGTTCTTACATTCAGCCATATAAAAAAGCCATGGTCTTCCCAGAAGATTGTGGGTAACCTTCATGGGAATTACATCACACCAAATGAAGTCATGAAAGCCAAATCTCAAAAGATACCAAGCACCTCTTGGAGACAGGAATGGTATTGTCATTAACCCGTGCAACCCCATATGGTCATGGATGCTTCTCAACATGTAACTGAAGCTTGTAGACTAAACCTTGTGAAGCCACATTAATACTGCTCCTCAAGCTTACACATCTAATCTCCACACAACTTGAGTATCGAAACTAGTAGGGCAAAAACAGTTATTCTCCTCTTATTCTCCACGAGAAGTAAAAATCCGGTGCACTACATTCAAGAAGGAATTTTCCTCTTCAAAGTCATCATCTTGTTCACTAATAAGACATGCTATCCTAAGTTGTCATCAATTGCATTAGAGGCTAGACTCATAGTAGTTTATGAATTTCTAGTCCTTCCCATAATTATGTAGATTGATCATAGTAGTTACAAGAGAATATTATCACACCAGCCATTCATGATCTTCCCATATAGTTTCTGCCACTTCCAGTTGACATGGATGTTGAAACCAAAGCTCTGTTTAAGAAAATGATGTAGGAGCTATTAAGAGAAGAATGTATTCAAAGAAACAGACATAAAGCTAATGATTGCTAGAATATTCAAAGGGCAGAGTTGCAACTTCTCTAAATTGAAAAATAGGATATTCTTAAATCTTTATCATGGTCTTCACAATTGAGGACTTCAAAGGGATAAAATTCCAAGACTTTGTTTTTGAATGGGAAAGATTTATATCTGTCCTTAGTTTTGGTTGAAGAGTTTTTTGTAGCATAACTCATACAACCTATCGCTTCTATTTTTAATAAATGCATCTTTACTCATCAAAAAATTAAAATATTAAAGCCAATCATGGGTGATAAAAGGAATAAGAATAAGTCTGTAGGTATTCGTACCGCAAACCTAAGTTTGAAACCCATCTTCACCTACCAATAAACTAACCAATAATGTTTAACCATCCAAAAAAATAAACACTGGTAAACTAACAAAAGAATAGCATTTTAGGTATTTTGCTCTATCTCTTTTAATTGTGCTCTATCTCTTTTAGGTATTTTGCTCTATCTCTTTTAATTGGTATCAGAGCCATGGCCTCGACCATGGTTAGCTAAAACCCTTCAAGTCTTGCTTTATAATTCATTTCCTAGTACTATTATGCTTACTGCTTCCTTACAGAGTACTGTTTCTGATCACCTTAGACCAGTATGCTCTGTTCCTGTCATGACCAGTATGTTCTGTAATTGCCGTATAGTCGGA